>ML805878.1:129767-140070 GCA_009831015.1 Picea engelmannii
ATGCCAGAACATCGGGATGTTCCCAAGGGTCCCCCATGGTGCTCAGATGAAAAGTCGAACCAAATGGTTAGGACAAAGAGCTAAGACTGCTGAGGGGCAGACCGAATCTGATGGAAAGTAGATAGGATAACCGGTAGGAAAGAACTGGGCCCTCTGCCTTGAGCAGAGGCCAGAAACGGACAAAAGTAGCTGAAAGTCAGGGGAATAGAAACAGACCGACAAAACTCTGTCGACCACCCAAAAATCGATAGATGACAAACAGCGAAAAAGAGGGGATGGAAGACCGGGAAAAAAGAACAGAAGGCTCTTGAACCAGAGCAGAGCCAGAGCAGGTTAAGGAAAAAGACAAAATGCTGATGAGACTGAGAGATAAAGAACAAACAGGCAGTCAAATCCCTGACGACCACTCAGTAAACCCATGCGACAGGCAACGTGGAGGTACAGGAGAAAACAAGATGGGTCGCAAGAAACCTACCAAATGTCGCCTGGAAGAGTTCGATTAAAGGGAAGTAGCTAAAGTGGCGCATCTGTAAGAGGTTACCGCTGGAGAGTGATACAGTGAGTCGCCTAGGAGAGTAACTGGAGATGAAGAGATGCAAGAGACGAACCAGGTTCAAATTCTTCAAGGGCGCCAAAATCGCCCGCCATCTAAATAATAGTTCCTTGCTCCTTAAAAAGGAAACTTTTCGATACATATAGTTTTGAAAGCAATTATTATGATTTCATCATATGATTTACTAACAAAAATTGAACTCAATTCTTGGCAACCATCCCAGCTAAACCCTCATCTCTTTTACTTTTATTTCTCTTCTTTTTTAAGTGAGAATATTTTTTATAATTTAAGAGTGAAAATATTTTTCATAATTTAGTTGTAGACTGGTAGAGAGTATATTTTTCTGAAATGACTCGTTAATGGTTCATAAGGGGTAAATTTTCACTCTTGCCATATCAGAGTTAAATTGTTTTCTTATCCAAGAAAGATGGACTTTCAGCCAATCAAAAATAGTTCTAGGTTTTACTCAAACCAAAAGATGTTTCACCCTAAATAATATCCATAAGAAAGCCAATGTCCCATGTGCTTTCTAGTAGCATCTAGCCTTACTTTCATACATGAGACCAAATACCACCCCTAGTTGCAATTTAACCTTTTGTCTAGGAAGAACCTCTCTCTCTACTTTACCCTTAATGCTCTATAAAATTAAACTAACTTTGATAATTTATCTTTGTTATGTAATTTTCTTTGATGATGATTAGGTTATCGTCCATTAGAACCAACATTGATCTATAGCACTACGAAGGAGAAGTTATTGACGCTTGATTTGCTCCCTTTGACTCAAATTGAGTTTTGAAGGAAGTTATTATTATGGGTTCACCTTCTTGGTTTGTTCCTTCATTTTTGGGATCCGGAATTTATGAGATATGTAGGTGATAAGATCTTATCTTTCCACTAGATGGTTGTGTGGCTCCTAGTATAAACCTTGTCATCAGGGGGCTTCCTAGAAGAGAGAAATTTTAAATTGGGAGATCATGTTTGGAGCTAGATGGTGGATTGTGAAAAGTTATCCTTTCATTGTTGATTTTGTTGTGCTCACATAGACATGTTCTAAGACTTCCTTGAGAAATCACGGTCCAAGAGAATGTGCCTTCAATGATGTAAGTCTATAGAAGTTCAAGAATTCCAAACTGGGGAAGGAAGTGCTCACTATGCTATTAGGAGAATGGATGTTTCAAGGTTGAATCCATTGGGATCTAAAAGGAAAGTTATCATTTCATTGTTGATTTTGTTGTGCTCACATAGACATGTTCTAAGACTTCCTTGAGAAATCATGGTCCAAGAGAATGTGCCTTCAATGATGTAAGTCTATAGAAGTTCAAGAATTCCAAACTGGGGAAGGAAGTGCTCACTATGCTATTAGGAGAATGGATGTTTCAAGGTTGAATCCATTGGGATCTAAAAGGAAAGTACGTTTCCTATTGAATGGGAAGGAGGATGCCACAACAAGTTTCATGGAGGAAGGGACTTCGATTCATGGTGGTTTAAAAAAAGAGGGTAAGGAGTGGACAAATTGTGTTGGGTGATGGTTTAGTAGAGGGAAGGTTTATTTTTTTTCTTTTCGAAGAGGCGACCTTCTTATTCTTAGTGAAAGATCCCAAGGTTACTTGTTCCAAAGTTAAGGTGAATTGTGTGGAAGGTTCTTTTGATATGTATGGTGTTGATATTTTGATTATCATTGTGAATAATATGTACATTGAAATCCAAAACTTTGAAACCCAAAGTTAAGGTGAATTGTGTGAAAGGTTCTTTGAATATGTATAGTGTTAATATTTTGATTATCTAGTAACATATACATTGAAATTCAAAACTTTAAAGCCCCTTGATCACACTAAATCCAACTTGGAAGGTTAATGAAGGTGAATTGTGTGAAAGGTTCTTTTAATATGTATAGTGTTAATATTTTGATTATCTAGTAACATATACATTGAAATCCAAAACTTTAAAGCTCCTTGATCACACTAAATCCAACTTGGAAGGTTAATGAAAGATGAAAAGATAACTAACCATTAAAACTATAAGAGAAAATATTAATAAATAATTAAATAAAAATAAAAAAAATCAATATTTTATAGTAAAAAAATTATATATACAAATTAAATTAAATAATTCTATTTTTTTAAATATAATATTTTATTTTAAAATTTACATTTTAGATGGAAAACAAAATTACACGTCACACTCACATTCCATTACAAAATTTTAGAATTTAAATACAATTATATTATGTTTTTTAATATATAAATTATTATTTTAAAATTTACATTTTAGATGGAAAACAAATTTACACGTCACACTCACATTTCATTACAAAATTATAGAATTTAAATACAATTACATTATGTTATAAAATTTTAGAATTCAAACACAATTATTAAAATAATATATATATATGCGCGCGCGTACGATCCTCACGGTTGGATGGTGTATGTGCATATGCGCTCCGTGTATGATGACTCGACATCCCATAATTTGAGCAGTGAACAAAACCATTTTATTATTAACATACCAACTGTTTATGTTTTGGATTGTCTATTTGCACGTTCTCGATGTGGCTCATGACTCGGCATCCCATAATTTCATTATTACGAGTGAACAAAACTTAACGTGGTTGCAATCTTTCTATGATTCTATGTATTGTATTTAGATTCCCAAGTCATGATAGTGGGGATGGCATCTTGTCCTTTGGGTTAATTATATATATTAAATTATAAAAGTTTTTATAGCTTCTCAATTATATACTTGGGTTTGGGATTTTATAATTGTAAATATATTTTGATAAAAATGTACATTTTTTAATTGATTATATGCTTTGTTTTTCGGTGTAACATGTACCCAATCAACTAGATAACAATGTCAATAATAATAAGGATTTTGAGTTGGTTTCTTTCTTGCTTATCTTTAGGTATATACACAAAGACTTATTGTGCTTTATGGTTTCAATGTTTGTTTTTGTTTGTTGTTTTTGTAGTGTTAAGATAATTACTAAGCAATTCTCTCTCTGAATTTACATGACTACATCCAACCTTTGCTTAGATGTCATCATTGTCCAACCACGACACCTTTCATGTCTCTGTATAGCTTGTTCTCCAAGTGTGCAATATGCAATTGGTAGGTGTATGCTCTAACAATCGATGTAATGATTACTCTGCTTTGTGTAGTGACTTTTAATGGATCCTTGACTCATCCACAAGATAATGGGAATATAAATATGTGATTGCTCTTGAATTGTAGTGGCCAATCGCTAATGTTGCTCACAACATGGGTTTTATACGAGAATGGGGAAATGAGACAATTCCAAATAATGTCAAGGTATTGAACCACAAGCAACCCAACGAATTGAACCACAACAAATCAAAGATATTGGAACGAGGAATGGTGATATAGTTGACAGTTTCCATCCATTAGAATTTCCACTTAGTTCACAACTCAACACAACCAAGGAATCACCCAACAACCAATTGTATTGCCTTCATGAAATAAGAGACAACCTACCAACATCTGTATGACGCTTACAACTTGTCTATGGCCACCCATGAATTCCAATGAGGATCTGAAGACTATGTTGCAATTATTTAGGTGGATATGGCCTCAAGCTCAAGGAAATTCACTATGTATGGTCCATCTAATAGTCAATAGTCTCAATCAATTCAATTTTTGATGTTCCTTAAGAATGAATTTCCATTCTCAATAAGAGGAATTAGAAACTTAGCTTGAAGGATTCCAACAACTAGATTCTAATAGCCATTGATCTCAATTTAACATGAAATAGATGGAGATCATTGCAAGATGTTTGTTTTTGTGGAGAATCAATGGTGAAAATAATTTCTGAGTGATGCTAACAAAAATACAGTGGAGAATTCTTCATTTTAACCATGAATTAACTACCTATAGCATAGTAAACATAGATAAGAACACCAATAACTCATGCACAAGTTTTAACACACAAAAATGATTCCACAACCATAGATAAATCCATACACAAAGACATAATGTTTTCTCTAAAAACCCATATGGGAAAATTATCTCCGAATGGTTGCTCAATCTCTATTTTGACAATCTCAAGTTACAAAGTACATTGTAGGCTCATGGCTCTATAGTCAGTGAACAACTTACACAATCATGCTCTTATGCATCCTCACCTTTTGGCCAACAAAAAAATTCCCTTTATGAGTCTAATTACAAATTTGAGATATAGGAAGATATGAAAATAATGGGAAGGCCAAAAGTCTCGACAATTCACTTTCCATTCCCAACTCTCTTGTCTCCTATTTTCATATCTCTCTCTATTCTTTAGTATATTTACTTCCATTATATTTGCATTGTCTTTTCTTACTTTCTACCTTCATTATTTGTCGAATTTGTTTGTATGTTATGAATCTTACAACTTCATGTTGTTTGGATCATGTTTGATTTTTTCTAACATTTTGAGTGAGAGACATATCATTCATCATGCTCAATATTGATCATACATTACAATTAGATACTAAAGTAACATACTAAATGATATGAGAACATGAACAAGAATCTCTTACACAACCTCATAGATTATAGAGAGGAGATATATCTTCAATGTCCTCTTCTTTTTAATTAGGTTAACACTTACGCCTCTACATTAAGGTTTAGAAAATTTGTAATGAATTTTAAAGAGTAGTTTTTTTTAAGAGTTTAGAGTAGTGTCTCAAAATCATCAACAATAATACCAATTGGTGACTCAATGACATTCAACTAAACTCAAACCTTGATGCACTAGAATTATAGATCTCAGTTAGCATTGTTTGAAAACAATTTGTTCAAATCAATTCACCTAACCCACTAGGCGCTTGAATTGAATAACATGGGGGTGGGATTTGATGTGTTTACATGTGTACGAGTCATGTAATCATATAATATAATCCCCTTGGTGCAACTACATGTTCAACTATTCTAGTGATCAAAATTGAAACCCTTCCTAGGCTCCAACCCTTCCAAAGGGTTGAAACTTGTCCTAAAAGTGTAATTCAAAAAGGAATTTCTTTTTTCAAATGTAGATTTTTTTATTTCACTTGCCCTTAATGAAGGACAACAAATATTATAAAATTTCAGAAGAAGGGTCATGTTTTAATGACTTATGAAAATTTGAGATTCAACACCCATTACTTGCGTTTGGAATTTAAATACTAAAATCATTTTGATTTATTGACTCTAATCTATTCATTGATATGATGTACCATTGCAAAACACTAAATCCATCACATATCTCATACCCATATAATCCTAACACCCTATTATATCTTCCAATTTAAGTGTCACTTAATCATAGCTTGGACACCTTTCCTTCTCTAATCCCCTTTTGAATTCATGTGTTTTGAGAACTCTCAATACAACAATTAACATGTCATTTATTGTCCATACTTAATATGTTAAAGTCATACAATTTGCCATAATGAGTAGTTTTTCTTTGTATTGAATATAATTTTGTTCATGATTTTGTTTGGGATAAAAAACATATCAAGCTAAGTAGAAACTTCTGACGTTTATTTTCCTGATGAAGTTTATATATGAACCCACACAAAATGGATCTTGTCAACATAATGAAATCTAAAATTGTTATTACAACTATGAGAATTATAGTTTTTTTTTTCATTCAGTTTCGATGTCATCAAATCCTACTTCTTTGTTCTCTAGATTAATCATTCCCCTTTTATTGATCTTGTGCATCTTTATCTATCACACTATTTCACTTTCTTCTTAATGTTTCTAGCGACACTAACATTTGTATGATAATGCTTTTCCCTATCAAATCTCTTCAAAATGACCCCAAAGCTCTCTTTTTTTGTTCCTCATCCTAAGCTCGAGATCCATGAGATGTATCATTTGCAAACTGAACTATATTTAGAGCAATTTTTTTTATGCCTTGATAGGATTCTTAAGCAAGCAATAGAGAAGGTAATAGAGTTGCTATTGTGAGATCTATGCATCAAGGATTAATAATGATCTAACACCCATTTTAGCAAACATTTTTACATGGTTTGAAAGATAAGGTGAATAATCAATATATTTAAGAAGAAGAATAGGATTGGTGGTCTTTATAAACAAAATTTCTTTAATTTTTGTTGTATGGATCGCACAAAGCTCCAAATCATAAACACTTAGCCTAAATAATAAATTTCAAATGCAATAATGTGAGATTTGCATATTCCTAGAGGGCTATAAAAATAAAATTAGTCTCTCTTATAATGTTTGATAGATTTCTCACCCTTTCACGAAGGCTTCATACTCTCCTACAATTTATTATTTCATAAAGGGATTACAACTAGTGTATTGAATGTGTTAATTGAGAGTTTAAAAACATCAACACCTATGATTAAAAATGCTTTGTGATATTCTCAAGATATAAATCCAAAATCCAAGATGGAGTGTTTACTTGGGTACATTCAATAAATCCTCTCTTATATAGGTGTCCATAAAGTGGGTCATTTTATTTACATTGTTATTTTTAAATCTTTGAAATTCTTCAAAATAAATTCATGTGTTTTCACTAAAATATATTTATTTTTATCTCATGTAAAATAGATATTAAAAATTACAAAACATAAATTGTAATTTATTTATTCAGTAATTAGTTAATTTTTAACATTGTAAAATATTATTTAGAAGTATTTTATTTAACATTTTTCATAAAGTGTTATCTTAATTTATTATTCTTAATCAAAATAAAACATTTTATAACTTCTATTCTGAAATATATATTTTCAAATTGAAATTAAAATTAATCTTTTAAATTTGATTAGTCTCTATTACGTTAACATGACCCATAACTTCAAAGAAAATTTTCAGAAATATATATTTTCAAATTGAAATTAAAATTAATCTTTTAAATTTGATTAGTCTCTATTACGTTAACATGACCCATAACTTCAAAGAAAAATTTCAGAAATAGAAATATTGTATAGAAACATTGGATGGATATATACTTTAGGGATATATTTTATTTAACATTTTTCATAAAGTGTTTACTTAGTTTATCATTCCTAATTAAAATAAAACATTTTTACAACTTTTTATCATAGAATATAAGATTAGTCTTTTAAATTTGATTAGTGTCTACCATTACCTTAACATAATCTACACCTTCTAAAGAAAATCTTCACAGAAATTATATAGAAACATTGGATGAATATATAATATTATGTAAATATTTATTAACATTTTTCATAAAGTGTTTACTTAGTTTATTATTCTTAATTAAAATAAAACTCTTGACAACTTTTAAATCAAGATTAATTTTTTAAATTTGATTAATATTTATCATTACTTTAACATGATCTATAACTTATTAAAGATCATGATTTATTTTTATTTTTATTAAAATAGATATTAAAAATTACAAAACATAAATTGTAATTTATTTATTTAGTAATTAGCTAATTTTAAAATATTAAAGAAGTATTTCATTTAACATTTTCATAAAGTGTTTACTTAGTTTATTATTCTTAATCAAAATAAAACACTTTTTACAATTTTTATGATGAAATATATCATTTTCAAATTGAAATCAAAATTAGTTTTTTAAATTTGATTAATGTATGTTGTTACCTTAACATGCTCCATAACTTCAAACTTAAAAAAAAATCTTTAAAAATAGAAATATTGTAAAAAACATTGGATGAATATATACTTTAGGGAAGTATTTTATTTAACATTTTTTATAAAGTGTTTACTTAGTTTATTATTCTTAATTAAAATAAAATATTTTTACAACTATATTGAATGAATATATACTTTAGGGAAATATTTTATTTAACATAAAGTGTTTTTTTAATTTATTGTTCTTAATTAAAATAATTTTTTCTTACAACTTAATATCATATAATATAAGATTAATCTTTTAAATTTGATTAGTGTTTACCATTACCTTAACATCATCTACACCTTCTAAAAAAATCTTCATAAAAATTGTATAGAAACATTGAATGAATATATAACATTAGGGAAGTATTTATTAACATTTTTCATAAGGTGTTTACTTAGTTTATTATTTTTAATTAAAATAAAACTCTTGACAACTTTTTAACATAGAATATATAATTTTCATATTTAAATCGAAATTATTTTTTTTAATTTGAATAATATTTATCATTACCTTAACATGATCTATAACTTCAAAGAAAATCTTTAAAAAAAAATTGTATGAAAATATTGAATGAATTGTATAAAAATATTAAATGAATATAACTTTTAAAAAAGTGTTTAACATGATCTATAACTTCAAAGAAAATCTTTAAAAAAAAATTGTATGAAAATATTGAATGAATTGTATAAAAATATTAAATGAATATAACTTTTAAAAAAGTGTTTTGTTTAATCCTTTTTATAAATATTTTTTCTTAAATCAATTATCATCATGATCATTTTCATTAAATCTAATAAAATCAATTATGATTTTATTAGAGATTAATCATTATCAACTCATCTATATTTAAAACTAACTAATATTAAAAAACACTTTTTTAATTAATTAAAAAAACATCAACAATACCTTTTCATTTTATTTTATTTTATTTTTCTTCCACATATAGAGTTCGTAAAATTCAACGATTGATGCATATTTGGCTTATTTATCTTTTTGAACCCCGCGTCTTGAGAAGCGAGAAAGAAAAACATCATTATACTTCCCACCATGGCTATATCTCACATAAATAACTTATTAAATAAAAATGCGTATTATTTTGGAGAGAAGTTAAAATAAAGTGACTAATATCATGGCATAGAATACATTATTACGTTTTATCATGATTATATCTAAAATGAAATGAAAAGGTATTAGTTATAATTTGATAGCTAGATATAACAAAAGAACCTTGAACCTCATAATTTTTAGTATAAAAGAACAACAAGAGGAGGATACGCTAGCAATAGTAAAAGAAAAATTAAAAAATAAATCACAAATTGATACAACTTACCTCATAGAAGCAAAGAGGCTAGGAAAAATAATTGATCACAAAGATAGGTTGATCCGTGTCAAAGTAAGTTGTAATGACCATAAATATAGCGTACTTAGTAAATCTCCGAGCTTAAAAGGGTCAAGAATATTTATAAATGAAGAACTCATTCCCAAAGACCACGCTGAATTAAGGAAGGAAGTTCAAAAGGTAAAAGAAGCCAAGAAAGAAGGAAAATGGACAATAATTAGAAATCGAAAAGCTATTGTTAGGGATAGAGACCAGAAGGATAATAATAAATAGGAATTTGGGACACTTGGGATCCTTTTTTGGAATTGTCGTGGCTTTCCATGGCGCAAAGGTCCTATGATAAGTTGGATCCCGAATGATATTGATATTATATGTCTAGCTGAAACTTGGGAGCATGAGGAGTCTAAGGTCCCTAACATGGAACAAAAAATCCCACAATAGAGGGATAGGAGGCATAGCTTGTTATATTAGAAAAAACATTTCTCCTCACATTCAACTTCATAAGATTGATCCTCTTAATCAATACATTTGGATAGAGATTTCAAACACCAATGCTAAGAAGATGTATATAGCAATTTGTTATTTTGCACCTATTAACTCTACTTTTTATAAGAAAAATAATCTAGATAAAAATTGTCCCTATAATAATTTAAAACAAGATATTTATAATTTGAAAAATGAAGGTAATATCCTCCTGCTAGGAGACTTTAATGCTAGGACTGCAACTAAACAAGCCACTCTTTTAAGTGATGACTCCAACCATAATCCTTTATGGCTAGATGAGGACCTTGTTTTA
>ML805878.1:162644-172829 GCA_009831015.1 Picea engelmannii
CACTTGGTGAAGTAATCTGTCGCAGTGAGGATCCATCTGTGCTGGCCACTTGAGGGAGGATGAATTTCTCCAATGAAGTCCAATCCCCACTGCTGAAAAGGTGTTGAAACTACTACAGGCTTTAATGGCAGAGATTTGAGCTGCTGTTTTCCTGAGAACCTCTGGCATTTGATGCAAGCTCTAATTTCTCTGCAGACGTCGGGGAATAAAGTGGGCCAATAGTACCCAGCCCGGAGGACCTTGTGAGATGTGGTCTTCCAAAAATGATGACCTCCGTAGAGACAGCTATGGAAATCAAACATGACTTTCTAGGCCTCTTGCGGATCCAGGCATCTTAATAATAACCCTAGGGGGTCTTTCCAATACAGGGTTTGGTCAATGAGGCAATATTTGACCGCCTTGAGCTTTAAAGCTCTCGCCTTGCTTTTTCCCAATCCATCAGGAGGTTTTAATTCTTGCAGAAAATACAAGATATCCTTGTACCAGTCGCAGGATACTAGTGGTATGGCACCCAGAAAATGTTTGTTGGATGATTCAGCTTGCTCATTGACGAAGTTAATCCCCAAGGCTTTGCAGTTGGATTCAGCTAGCAATTTGGCTAAACCCTGTCCCTTTATCAACTTGGTGGGCTTAATTTCTAGATCAAATTCTAGAATCTTGGCAATCCACTTACCTCTTTTCCCATCCATGTCGGGTTGTATAAGAATGTTCTTCACAAAGGCCGAAGGGACATATGCAATGATCTTTGAGTGCAAGACATAGACTTTGAAACCTTTGAGGGCTTTCACCAATGCATAGGCTTGCTTTTCCATGATCTCGTACCGGAGTTCAGCGTCTCTCAATGACCTACTGTAGAAGGCAATAGGTTGCTCTTGCCCTTGATCGTTTTTCTGCAACAAAACTGTCGCTACTGTATCACAAGAAGCAAAAGAAAATATCAGGAAATCTTTGGAATAATCGGGGCTGATTAGCACAGGTGCCCGAGTCAACGCCTTCTTTATTTGGACAAAATATTCCCTGGGTTCAGTGGTCCATTTTACTTCATTTCCCTTCCTGAGCATGGTTGTGATGTGTTTCACCAGCTCAGCAAAATTTGAGACGAATCTCCTCAGAAAATTTATTTTCCCCAAAAATGCCTGAACCTCTTTTTTAGATCTGGGAAGTGACAGGGTCTGAATTGCTTCCAACCTCCTAGGGTCAATCCTTACTCCCTCTGCTGATACTATATGGCCCAACAGCTTCCCCTCCTTCATAGAAAACAAGGATTTCTTGGGTTTTAAGGATAAGCCATACCTCCGACACTTCATGAAGACCTTTCTCAATTGGCAGCAGTGCTCCTTGTCCGTTCTGGAGAAGACCGTGATATCATCCAGATAGATTATCACAAACTGATCCTTCTCCCCTATAAACACTATATCCATAGCTCGCTGAAACGTTGCTCCTACATTCATCAATCCGAAAGGCATTTTGGCATACATGAATGTACCCCAAGGAGTGGTGAAAGTTGTCTTTTCTCCGTCCTCAGGCATAACTGATATCTGATTGTAACCAGAGAAACCATCAATCATGGATATTCTAGATGCACCAGTGACCTTCTGCAATATGTGTTCCATGTTGGGTAGGGGATAATGGTATTTCTTTGAGCTTCTATTCAAGTTCCTGAAATCAACACAGAGTCTGATTTCCCCACTTTTCTTTCTTACTGGAACCAAATTGGCCACCCACTCAGAATACCGCAATGGGACAATGATTCGGGCATCCAACAATTTCTTCACTTCTTTCTCCATGACAGGTAGCAACATGGGATTTATCTGCCTCAGCTTCTGCTTGAATGGTTTGGCTTCTTCTTTCAGTAGGATCTTGTGCTCAATGGCAGATGTGTCATACGTCTTAAGGTCTTTGTAGGTCCATGCAAACACATCAGCAAACTCTCTCAGCAACTCGGTATACTCAATCTTCTGCTCCTTGGTCAAACTCGTTGACAGCTTGACAAACTTAGGCTCTTCTGGTGTGCCAATGTTTCACTCGGCTGTGTCGGCATCATCACCCGAAACTCTTCCCTTTATTGCCACGTCATTCCCATCGAACAATCTTTCCAATGGGACTAGTCCCCTCGGGATGTGATTGCCAGGCAATTGAATAATGTCGTGATTCGCTATTTTACTCAGCAACTCACCCCCATCAAACTCTTCCTCAGAGACGGAATCTTGGTCGATATGCATCTCTAAAAATTCTTTGATAGTATCCAAGAATTTATTTAGCTCAAGATCATCCTCAAACACCTTCCAATGCTTGACATTGTCAGGTATGGAGGGCCTGTATTTTACTTCTACATCATACCTCAGTTTGGGCGGCAAGGTACCTTGAAAACGCTTGCTGATGAAGCCAAAGAATCTGCCACTGTGTTTTCTTCTCTTGGGATGAAAGAAATGTTGAACGCTGAGAAGAAATTGTCAATTAGGTCCCATACCTCATTTCGATAACTCCTGAGTCGAGGATGCTTGGCCTGATAAGCGCTTCTGATCTGCTAGACCACCAACTCGGCATCTCCGAACACTGCTATCTCCTGGATTCCCATTTCCCTTGCGGCTCTTAATCCTAGTATAAGAGCTTCGTACTCTGCCACATTGTTGGTAGCTTCGAATTCTAATTTGTATGACAGAGATGTGGTCTCTTGAGCAGGTGACACGATAACCACTCCAGCTCCGGCGCCTTCTTGGGAACAGGCTCCATCAAGAAACATTTTCCAGATTGGGGTGATGGAGGGAGGAACTTCAGGGGAAACAGTGGGCGACTTTCTGAGTTTCAGAGGAAGCTCGAGGGCATGGGTAAGCTGCAGTAAACTGGAGCCTAAATCAATATCCAGGGCAAAGATGGGATGATTGGTAGGGTTGGCTTCATCACTGATTATGTAGGCCAGTTGGGCTTCCCTGTATAGCCTTCTATGCTCCCCTTCGAACACTGGGATAGTAGCATACGTGAGGTCCATCTGTAATGTTCCTCCAAGTCTTTTAATCCAAGACCTTGACAACAGCATGCCGAACTTGGGAGGAATGTCAGCGACGACAATGTCCATGACCATGCTCTTCATGGGCAGTTGAAACAGAGAAACCACCAGGTCCTTGATGACTCCCAGACATTGCACCCTCCTTGAATCAAAAGAGTGTAAATCATGGTAGGCCTTGGTCACTTCTAATCCCATCTCCTCCATAACTATTTTGGGCATAAGATTATGGGAAGCCCCTGAGTCCATAAGGCAGTTATGCAATACTTTATATGTATATTCATGGATGTGTAGAAGGGAGGGGATGAGTCATCTCTATATTCTACCATGGGCCCTAAGACGACTGCGGGCTTCTCATCTTGAAGGTTTATTGAGTCAGAGGGAGGCTGGGGGGATTCAGATTGTAGCAACTTGGAGAGGGACCCTTTGAAGTCTTCATTTTTAACCAGCTCAGAGAGAGGTATAGGAATCCTAATGTTCTGAATCTCATGTTCAAAATTGAAGGAGGGGGTAGGTTTAAGAGCTTCTCTTACCTCAGTAACGGGCTCTTTGGCTGCCGGCGAAGCACTCTGAGTCTTCTTTTCTTTAGCTGTGGCTACTGTCGTTTTAGTAGGTCCATCTGCTATGAGGGGTGGGTCTGAGCTGTCAAAGTCTCCCTCTTTCCTTCTCGACCTGAGATTGTATCTATTAGGAGTGTGACCAGCTCTTTCTCCCTTCCCTAACTCATGAATCTGAATGTTCATCAAATATTTTTCGTACGCAGACTGAGTCAAGTGGGGAAAAGGAGGGGTTTCTTTAATACAGTGAATTTACGGGCCAAACTCATCTATCTCATCTCTTTCCTCATGATCAACTAGGTTGTTTTGGAGGGGGGTTTGGACCCTTTGATCATCTCTGTCTCCTCCCCTTTGTTCCCTCGGGAAAACCTGGGGCACATTGTTAGCAGGTCGTCTGAAACCTCTATTATTAGTGTTCTGGGGATTTATGTACATGGGCTTCCCCTCTAATTCCAGCCTTTCTATCTTGGCAGCAAGCGATTTTAGCATTCTAGCTGTTTCATCTGTCTGATGGGGCAGGGGAAAGGGACTGGATGAGGAAGTTTCAGGCCTGTTCTTGGGCATATTTCTATCACCAGCGTTCCCGAGTCGGTTGACAGCCAATATGTTGGATTCTACCTCCACGGCTGCGTCTTGCATGTGTGCCAACGTGGCAGCTCTTCTCTCCCTTAGCAGTAGGTATAAATCAGGATCAAAGGCGCTGGAGTAAGTGATCTTGGCAGAGGATTCGGAGGGTTTTATCTCAGCAAGAATTTTGTTGTACATTTTATTAAATCTCTTGGAGAAGTCAGAAACAGACTCTCCTTCTTTTCTTTTCAATGACCCAAACTCTGTCATGTAATACATGAAGTCTTTTTTATCTCCCCATTGCCTCAAAAAGGCATTATCTAGAGCTCTGATCCCATCAATAGATCCAGGAGGCAAGGCCCTGAACTAGTTTCTAGCCTCTCCTTGGAGACTATGGACAAAAATTATCATCCATACGTCTGTGTGCATGATAACATTATCATCTGCGAAAGTATAAAAGACTGCTAGGTGCTCTTCAACAGTTATATCCCCCTCGCCTGTAAACTTGGGCAGCTGTTTAAGGTACCCTTCTGCTGGGAGGTTATTGAGAGGCTGTGGTAGCACAAGGGGAGCGTATCTAGAGGCTATGATGAACTCTATTTCGGTCATGGGGGGATTTGCTCCGACCATAGGAATATTAGGTGGAGGAGAACTCAGAGGAGAAGGAGTTCGTGAAGGGGCTACAGGGAATAAATCTCGAAGTGGGGTGGGCAACAAGAGGTGATTCAAGGAGAGGGCCACCAAGATCAAGTCAGCAGGTGCTCCTCCTTGTGCAGGAGTGGTTAAGCTAGGCGTAGGGAAATCTTCTGTGGTCCTGGGTCTACGCCAGGGTACAACTTTAGGGGAGAGGGGAGTGACAAAGTCTTGTCCCTCTAGTCCCAGACCAGGAGAGGAAAACTCAACAGGAACACTCCCAAAATTTAGGAAACGGGAAACTGCAGAGACAGGCCTGTCAAATAACTGAGGAGGAGAAAAAGGAGCTCCAACAGAAGGATATGATGGATTACCTGGTTCAGTGATGGACGCTTCTTCTTCAGAGGCCTTCCCCTTTCTGAGCACCGCCTCTGGATTTGTTTCAGGCGTAGCTAGAGGCAGTTGTGGATGAGACCGCCTATGTCTGCCTCTGAAAGCCACAATTGATAGAGCAGGTTTTTCCCAGCAGAGTCTTCACAATGGAGTCGCCAGGTGCACAACAACAATCTTGATAATTCTGATTTCTGATGCACCTTCAGAATCAGTCAGTCGTTGTCGTTCAATCCTGGGGAAAATATTCAACTTCATCCCCGACAACGGTGCCAGAAATGTTAGCGTCGGAAGTCACTCCTGGATTGCTTGCAGGAGCAGATCCCGACGCCCATCAGTTTAATGTCACGATTTGTTTATAAAGGGTGATCAAATGGAGATAAAGACTCGAGGAGATATCATTCTAACTCAGGGACTGGGTCTGGTATGTAAAGAACCAAGGAGGTCTGGAATCCTAACTTCAGCTAGTAGGTTGATTAAAAGATGAGCAGGTGGAAGACTTAGGAGAAAATGAACAAACAACTCTGGGCAACAGGCTTGCAGCGGTTTGTGGGGGAAAAACTCTGAAAGCAGGATCCTCCTGGTTCAGGGCTTCAAGAAACTGAATATAAGACTCGACTGGATCCTCCAATTCCAAGTCATTCAATGTTAAAGAAATCACAGGAACCGGCTAGAGGCTCCGTAACCATTACAGTGATCCATTACAACATCATCCTATAATAGCTACAACTTGACTGGATCCTCCAATTCCGAGCTGCTCTAACACAGTGTGAACAAAGACATGAAAGAAACTGGCATTCATAAGGAAAGAAGTCTCAAAATTTCATACATAACCAGAGCAACAATGCTTCATTAAAACTTTACAACCGGGAGCTCCTCTCAACCATCGATACCTACAAAAATGGAAAAAATGCCTACATATACTTGGGACTATCTCTGGTTCTCCAGGCGCGATCATATCACGAATTCAATGCTTAACGTTGAGGAGCTTCTCTATCAGGACGGGTTGTCAGTCTGCCTCCATCAAATCTACCCTCTGTTCCCCTGTCGTGCGCCTCTTTAATTTAGCATGGCTTACACCAGGGGGTCGTTGGGCCCTTTAAATATTGAACTGGCGTGTGCAGGATTCTCTGATGAGTTGGAGACTCGTCGTGGCTTTCCTAAAGAGAACCGATACCAAGGACCCTCCTGGGTCAATTTCAGCCAGGACCTCCATACTCTGCAATAAATGGGTGACGTGAGGCTTCACCCACCCTCTTTCTCCTTCTTTGTTGAGTCGAAGCGGCTCTTTTGGATCCCCGAGTGAAATCCTTGATGAAACCCCGACCTAGTCCACAGGTCTCTTCTCCTTTCCTTAAGATCTCCTGAACTTCACCGAGACCTTTTCCCAACTCTGTATCGGGTTTTGGGGTTTCGCGTTCCCCGATGTCAAGAGTTCTTGACCCTTTGAACTCCCGATCACTGATTCTCCGATGAGCGCGTGTATGGGTTAGCCCTCCTGGCTATACTATGGTCCATGCGACCACCTCTTATATGACCTGAGCCGAACCTCTGTTGGGGTTTCGGCGCTTTTGATGTCTCGATACACAAGTCCCCGGGACTTGCGATTCTCTGATTGTCGATGTGCCTTCCGTGCTAGCCCTCTGACTAGGCCCTGGTCCAAGTGACCATCACCGCATGCCCTCGACCATACTTTCCATCGGAGTTTCGTTGTTTGTGATGTCAACGAACACATATCCTCCGGACTCGTGATCCCCCGAAACCCAATGGCACATGGTCGTTGACATGTCAATGGTCCGTCTCCCGTCACGAAAACCTGCCACCTGTCTCCCATTTGCAGTCCCACATGCTAACCGACAGCTGTCGAAATATCGCTTCTCGCGACCTCACAACTCTGGACGCAAATCTTTGCAGCTCCAACTCACGAACCTTCGAGCTCGCGATATGTCGATGCCACTTGGCGTTGTCTCCCTACAAGGGTTGATCTGCTGACACCTGTCCCCCACTATGGTCCTTAACTCCGTCGGGAAATCGCGTATCGAGATATCGTGATTCCCGTTGTCATGTGCACGGGACTTTCAGTTCCCTGATCCCCGACTCTGCGGGATCTCTCGACATGTGTCCCTACTGACGGACGGTTCTGATCCGATCGGGAAATCGCGGATCGCGGTTCCTATATGCAAGAGTTTCTTATCTTTAAAAACTCCGCTTTCTTGACTTGCTGCGACAAGATGGGATTATCTCGCGATATGCTCAGTCGCTTCCTGTGCAAAATGCAGACCTGGGTACGCCTAATCCCAAGACAAGAAATATCGCTAACACATTCGATTTACAACCTCGGTCTAGCCATCTGTCTGGGGGTGGAAGGCTGTGGATTTGGTGAGCTTGGTGTCCAGCAGTGACCAGAGGCTCGACCAGAATGTGCTAAGAAATAGACTATCCTGATCTAAGAAAATGGTTTGTGGGATTCCAAAATGTACCCAGACTCGTTCAAGGAAGAGCTTGGCAGTGGCCTCTCTTGTGATGCTCTTCTTGCAGGCAACCAGAATCGCCATCTTAGAAAAGCGATCAACAACTACACAAACACAGTCATTTCCCCGCTTGGTGGACGGGAGGCCTGACATATAGTCCATTGAGATGGATTCCCATGGCCTGTCAGGAGTAGGAAGAGGGGTGTACAGGCCCTGTTTCTTAGTGGTCATTTTGGAAATAGCGCAGGCAGTGCAGGACCTGATATACTTGTTGACCTCCTCTCGAAGTTTCGGCCAGTAGAAATGTTTTTGTAGCATTGCCACTATCTTTTCAATGCCGAAGTGTCTTTCCACCCGACTGTAGTGGGCTTCCCAGATTAGCTTCACTCGCTCACTTGATGGAACACATATATGGCCCAGACGACACAACAACCCATCCTGAAAATGGAAATTATCGACAACTGCATTTGCACCCAACATTTGGTAGGTAGTGGTGAAGTCAGGGTCTGTCTCATAGAGTTGGGGCCATCCAGATGTCTCATGGCTGCAAGAGTCTAGTACCGTGGTGAGTGTTGCGACTGGCGGTTGGCCGAGGCAATCAATGATGCAATTGGTGCTACTTGTTTTATACTTGATGTTAAGGTGGAAATGTTGCAAGTATGTGGACCACTTTTGATGGAGGTCATTTTACAATTTTCCTTGTGTCTGCATGAACTGCAATGGCTTATGATCAGTGTGGATGACTGTCTCCTTCCCAAAAATGTAATGTCTCCACTGGCGGCATGCTTGCACAATGGAGTAAATTTCTTTTTCATAAGTAGGGTACTTATGGACAGTATCTGACAGTGTCTCACTATGATAGGCCACGGGGTGGCCGTGCTGAGTGAGAACGATTCCCATAGCATAGTTTGAAGCATCTGTATCGATCTCAAAAGGATGTTGCAGGTCTGGTAGTGAAAGTACTGGGGCTGAGCACAAGCGCTACTTCAAATCATCGAATGCTTGTTGTTGGGACCGGCCCCATGCAAATTTCTCCTTACCACCATCCATGTTTATTTGGCTGAGGGCCCATGCAATATGGGAGAAACCCAACACGAACCTGCGGTAGAAATTGGCAAGGCCCAAGAAGCTCCGAAGCTCAGTGAGTATTGTTGGGACTAGCCACTCACGGATGACTTTGATCTTGGCTGGATCCACATGTACGCCATCTTGATCCATGATGTAGCCCAGGTAATGGACCCTGTCCATGCCGAAGGAGCATTTTTCCAAGTTGGCGTATAGCTTGTGCTGCCACAGGTTGTGTAGAACCTACTGAATATGCTGCAAGTGTTCGGCCCAAGTCTTGATGTAAATTAGAATGTCATCCAGATACACCATTACAAAATTATTGGTGAATGGTCACAGGATATCGTCCATCATCCTCATGAAAGTGGCTAGAGTATTTGTCAAACCAAAGGGCATGACCAACCATTCAAAAAGGCCTTCCTTTGACTTGAAAGCGGTCTTCAATACATCTGTCTGTTCTATCGGGACCTAGTGGTATCTAGACTTCAGATCAATCTTACTGAAGTATTTAGCCTCCATGAGTTGGTCAAGGAGGTCATCAATTCGGGGAATCGGGTACCAGTTTCTGACTGTGATTTTATTCAGAGCTCGGTAATCAATACAGAGTCACCAGGTCCCATCTTTCTTTTGTATTAGCACGATTGGGCTCACGTAAGGTGATGAGCTGGGGAGGATGTTCCCCTTGTGGAGTAGTTATTGGATTTGTCGCTTGATCTCCTCATTCTCTTACAAAGAGCGATGATAGACTGGCCCATTGGGTAGTGGTGCGCCAGGGGTCAAAATGATGGGGTGCTTGACCTGGCAGTGTAGAGGTACCCCTGTAGGTGAGGTGTTACACATTATTTTCGTCATCCCTATGACCGTTAATGATGTAAACCTATCAGTTGTCTTCAGAGGGGTCACTGGCCTGAGTTCCTGAAGAGAGAAGGGAGAAGAACTTTTCCTGAGAAAAGAAGTTGCATTTTCCTGTGTAAAAACCTTATAAAAAAAGAAGTTCGCAGGCTGCCTATGTATTAGGGTGAGAGAATGCTTGATTCTCGCATGCTGCATCATAGCTAGGGTGCGAACAGTTCGCAGGTTGCACTATTAGCAGGGTGCGAGAATGCTTACACGTGGGAAAAATGAGTGTTTTCTCGAATCTTCTAGAAGAAGAAACTTCTATGGTGAGGTGGCATCCGAATGGTTTGGATCTTACTCGCTTTCATGATTTAGTGGGATCATCCTAACCTCCTCACCTTATGCTCTTCAACTTATAAAAGAAGAGGAGCTCTCATGGAGAAGGTGTTCTTGAGCTTGTTAGCTTTGGTTGGCTTGGAATTATTAGCTTGGTTGGAATGGCTTTGAGATTTGTTTTATCAAGATAGATTGTGAATATTATCATATCTGTGCTCTCAGAATTCTTGGAGTGAAAGTGTGTGGGGAACGAAGGACAGTTGGAAGGGACCTTACAACATCAAGGCCATGGTTGTAATCTCTCTTTCACATTTAATATGATACA
>ML805878.1:175604-188130 GCA_009831015.1 Picea engelmannii
TTGGGAAGAAGAAAAGTAGAGTCAAGTTCCCATGTATGTTATGCAAAGGGAGTCATCTCACTCACCTTTGTCCTCATATGGACGAAGCCTCGAAATTACTGGAAGACATGACTGTTTCACAACCTCAACTTCCAGCTGCTTATCGCAAGCCTTCTCTCAACCCACCTGTAGTTGATGGAATGATCAATTCGGTTCCCCTGTCGGTCAGTCCGGTTGATCAAGTGGTCAATCTGGTCACCTCTTTGGATGAACCAGTAGACCAAGTGGTTGATCCGATCTCATCCTTGGTCAACCCCACTCTCCCGTTAGAGAGTGAAACCCAAGCAGTCGATCCGTTTCTACTTGTCGACCCCATTCTCCCCTTGGAGAACGAAACCCAAGTGGTCGATCTGATCTCTCCATCGGTCGATCCTACTCTCCCGCTAGAGAGTAAACCCGATACTGCCCATGTTTTTCTCGTTGATACAGAATCTCTCGTGCCGAGGGGTATTCCTCCTTCTCCCGTAGGACCCCCTCCAAGTAATGAGGCCATCCGTTTTGATTGGGGTGTGCTAACTGGACCTCGTCTTCCCTCTTACATTCCTTTCCAGATTACAGTACAGGTTTGTGGTCGGGATGTTCCCCAAACATTGATAGATGAAGGTTCGTCTGTTAGTATTTTGTCCTCTATTGCTTGGCAAGATTTGGGTTGTCCTCCACTTGCGCCGGTTACGCAGAATCTGTTAGCTTTTAACAGAATAACTATTCAACCTTTAGGGACCCTTCCTTAGTTTCCTATAACTTTGGGAGGGAAAACTGTCTTTATTGACATCATGGTAGTCCAAGACGCCTTGGATTTTTCTTTACTCCTTGGGCGAGATTATGTCTATGCCATGAAAGCTATTGTGTCTACTCTTTTTCGTGTGATATCTTTCCCTCACGATGGACGAGTTGTGACTGTTGATCAACTTTCATTCATTGACCCCGACTGGATTGCCTCCCTGAATGTTTCTTATATGCAGACGATATCACCCCCGCCACAGGTCAATTATGTGGCATTGTCTCCCATGGCTTCAACTTCTGATGACTTAGATCCAGTAGTTGACATGGTGATCTCTTCGATAGGGTTGTTAGAGCATGATCTCTTTCTTCTTGTCGCGACCCTTGACATGGTGTCCTTCCAGAGTGTGTTTCTTCCTTCCAGCGAAGATCTCTTGGAAGCTATGACCGAGTTTTTTCCCTTACAATGGTGTCCTTCCGGAGCATTTTCCTCTTGGAATCCATGATCAAGAAGAGAGTTACGAGGATAGTTTTTTTCATCTCTGAGGCAACCTCGTTAAAAAATGAAACAAAGGTCTATGAGCATGGTTTTTTTATTTCAAGCTCGTTAAAAAATGAAACCACTTCTAAGGATAGTTTTTTGTCTCTGTGGCAACCTCATTAACAAATGAAACAAAGGTTATGAGCATAGTTCTTGTTTCTGTGTCGAGCTCGTTAAAAAATGAAATAGTTTCCCCCCTCTCTATTTGAGTCAAGTCCTTCATCTAGTATTTGAAGCTTCATTTCATTCTCCTTTGCAGTTGGATGAAACAAAGCTTGGGGGGCATTTGGCCTCAGCCTCTGGACTTCATGCTAAAGTTAAGCCGCTAGTTTCTTAAGCTGGGGGCTAAGTACCAACCATCCTTGTGTTATGCATTGGGAAGTTTAAGCATAGTTTTCTATGGTTCAAGCTTGTGTAAAAATGAAACCACCTACCTCAAGCATAGTTTCTTCTGGTTCAAGCTTGCGTAAAAAAAAACCCAGGTCCAAGCATAGTTTTGTTTAGTTTTTAAGCTTGTGTAAAAAATTAAAATCTATTCCAAGCATAGTTTTGTTTTGTTTTAAAGCTTGCGTAAAAATGAAAACAATCCAGAGCTTAGTCTTTGTTCTTTCTCGTGCTTGTAAATACGTGAGAATGCAACTGAGTATACTTTAATCACTTTTTCAGACTCGTAAAGGTTATACGAAAAAGGAACCCCCTGGAGTTCCCTTTAAGCTCTTTTCAGACTCTCTAAACATGAAAAGATTGCCGAGCGATCTTGTTCTTTTCACACTCATTAAAGTATTTGAAGAAAACGTCTATTGAGCGATAGTTTATCTCTTTTTCGGTCTCATCAGACTACTTTACGAAAAAGGAACTGAGAGAGTTCTCTTTTAAGTGTTTTTCTAGACTCTATAATAATGAAAAACTTTCGATTTTTCTTTCTTTGGACTCGTTAAACAAACATCGAAAGGCCCATATGGGATCGAACTACTCCTTCCTAGGGTTCGTTAAACATACTCCGAGGGACTCTTCCGAAGGATGAGCTTACATTTACAAGCATATGTTATCCTCCTCAAGCTTGCGTAAAAATAAAGAGGTACTCGCCATAAATGGTGGGGGAAAAATTGGGAAAGAATTGTGTCTAAACCTGTATTCCATGGAAGAGTCACTTTTGAACATGACACCCTTTCACTCGCCTTATGTCTAGGTTGGAAAATCCACTTGTCTCCTGATCATACTCCTATAAGATTACAAATTGGTCTGTGATCCTTGTTGTTGAGTCAGTATTTCCAAGACAGTTATCGTGTCGTCAATATGTTCAAAAAGATGTTCAACCCGAAAATCCTTCTATTGCGTCGGCCATTTATGCAGTCTTTAAGCCTTCTATTGCGTCGGCCATCCCTGAGTCAGTCCTGAATCACTTGTTACTCTAATCTACATCAAATATTGTTACTTGTTTCATGTCATTGATGTGGGATACATTAAGGCCCTCCTGTGACGAGTCTTTTCTTGACGACTTCAACTCATTATCTAGGAATTAGACTTAGAAACCAATTGGTACCTTGGAACTTGCATGCCTCAATGGTAGGTTTCCTCGCTTTCGACAGTGGGTTTTCATTATTGACCCCTGATCGGGAGATTCTGTCGAGTGTTCGACTTCAGCTCATTTATTCACATTCGTTGGATTGTACTAGTGTACCTTAGGAGTCATTGACATTAATGGTGATTTCCTTCGCACTTGTTAATAGTATACACTAATGACCGGTAATCAAGTGGTTTCTACCATGTTCGACTTCAACACATGTATTGACATGGTTAGATTCGTACTATAGAGTGGCGGAGATGAAGACCCTGGATATTTTCTGACAGATACAGGTTGCGTTGGACTATATTCAGTGTACCGTTACATAGATCCACATTGTATGTCTGGTGGCTATGTTCAAATTTGAGTCTTTAACACATAGATCCACAGTGTATTTTTGTTGGCTATGTTCAGATTTGAGTCATATTGGCATGGATCCACACTGTATGTTTGGTGGCCATGACCTGTCTTACTTGACATGGATCTTCGCATGTCAACATTTATGATTTGAGTCATTTGTATTCTGAGTATGGGAATGCCTACCTCAGTGATGATATATTATTGTACTATATTTCCTTGTTTGTTGGCAGGTTTCCAACCGATTGTTCCTTGTTCCCTACACACACTCGACAAAGTATTTCAGCTATCACTATGTTCTAACTTCATACTTTGGGGGGCTCTCTGTTACACATTATTTTCATCATCTCTATGACCGTTAATAATGTAAACCTATCTGTTGTCTTCAGAGGGGTCAGTGGCCTGAGTTCCTGAAGAGAGAAGGGAGAAGAATTTTTCCTGAGAAAAGAAGTTGCATTTTCCTATGTAAAAACCTTATAAAAAAGGAAGTTTGCAGGTTGCCTATGTATTAGGGTGCGAGAATGCCTGATTCTCGTAGGCTGCATCATAGCTAGGGTGAAAACAGTTCACAGGTTTCACTATTAGCAGGGTGTGAGAATGCTTACACGTGGGAAAAATTAGCGTTTTCTCGAATCTTCTAGAAGAAGAAACTTATATGGTGAGGTGGCATCCGAATGGTTTGGATCTTACTCGCTTTCATGATTTAGTGAGATCATCCTAACCTCCTCACCTTATCCTCTTCAACTGATAAAAGAAGAGGAGCTCTCATGGAGAAGGGGTTCTTGAGCTTGTTAGCTTTCGTTGGCTTGGAATTATTAGCTTGGTTGGAGTGGCTTTGAGATTTGCTTTGTCAAGATAGATTGTGAATATTATCAGATCTTTGCTCTCAGAACTCTTGAAGTGAAAGTGTGTGGGGAATGAAGGACAGTTGGAAGGGACCTTACGACATCAAGGCCATGGTTGTAATCTCTCTTTCACATTTAATATGATACAATAATATGATTCTTTCCTATAAAGCTTGTTGTGTTTTATTGTATGATTCCTTGATCACATACATAGGTTTATATTGAGTTTATGCTATTGATATCACTTTGGTTGGTTGTGTTATTTTGCAGGTTCATCATTGTATGAGCATTGGAACGAAGCTAGGATGGAGATGGCAAGAGGAAGCAACATTTAAATGGCATGTCACTCATCCATCTTTAGTTAGTAAATTCAATATCTAAAACTTATGGAAAACATCATGTTCTATCCTGTTTTTTTCTAGATCCAGGTGGATCTAGGGAGATCTATTAGTGTCTGCACTTATCGATTAGTCCGATAACATGAGGAGAAGATATCCAAGTATTCTTCCATGACCTTATCTACTTGCTTCTGCTATGTGGAGAGGTCGGCCGCAAAGACCCTGGATGTGGCTGTGATCTTTCTCTTATTCTGAGAGTGAATCACGAAGAAGACAAACTTCCCCATCTGAGAGATGACCTTCCTGCATTGCTTAGCAAAGATCAAGGAAATAACACTAGGTTGTACTGCCTCGGGTATCCTATACAATTTCCTTTTCAAAGTAATAATAACACTACAAGGCCTAGACTCATATACAGCATGATGTTTCCATAAATAAGGTTGGCCCAAAAGAAAATCACAAACTTCGAGAGGAGAAACATCACACAATACCTCGTCTTTGAAGGGCTTGATGTCATACGACAATCGACACTGTTGGTTGATGTGGAGATCGCTTCCTTGGTGGAGCCATCCAATGGTGTACGGTTGTGGGTGTGGCGTTGTTGGCAGGGCCAACTGCTTGACGACCTCTGCTTAGATGAGGTTCTTCTGGCTACCGCTATCAATGATGAAGTGTAGTGGGGTGCCTTTTAACCACATCTGTGAATGGAAGAGGCACTCTCCTTCTTTTGGCTCATCTAGTTCACTAGGCTAGAGCTTGGTGGTAGCAACGATGGCACTAGGTTCTGCATCAATGATCCATCTTCCCATTTCTGGTTCTGGCTCAGAGTCATAATCTGCATCTGATTCAGAGGCTTTCACTTCGGCCACCAACGACTGCTTTGAGTAGCAGTCAGCAGTGTTATGCCAAGGGCTCTTATCGAAGTCGCACCACTTCCCAGTATCTTTCTTTGTCTTTCCGGTGTCCTTCTTTGCTTACGGCTTGGACTGGTTGTCCTGATATTTTCCATCTCTTCTTTGTCCTTTGTTTGGTGGGTTGGGGCCGCCCTTTCTTGGCTTTTTTTGTGAGGGGTTCCCAGGCCCAAATTGCTGCATCTTTGGTTTGAGCTTCTGCTCGATTTTGACGGCATATTGGTAGGCTACGCCCAAGGATGAGATGTCTAGAAATTCCATTTCAGTCTGGATGTATCTATGCAGAGCACTGCGATACTTGAGCCAGATGTCGCTCCGAATCTTTGATACCCAACTTGGTGCGCAAGGTATGGAAGATATTTGCGAAATCTGGCACTGCTTGGTCTCTTTCTTGCCGCAGTGTGGTCCATTTGGTATACAGGTCGTCATAACTTCCGACAGGGTAGTATTGTTTCTTAATAAGATCCCTGAAGGATCCCCAGGTGGCCGTGACTGAAAATAATGAGGTTTCCTCTATTTCCTTTTGCTCACAGAAAGTTTCCTACCAATATTTGACATGGGGAACGACTTTAAGGAGAGGAAAAGTAATATTTTCTTTATTCGAAAAGTTATGGACAGAAAAATACCCTTCTAGTAGATTCAACCACTTGTCTACAACATATGTGTCTATCTGACCTTCAAATATAGGAATATCGAAGTTTATTTGTACCTTGAAGGGGGCGGCGCTTCCGTTCGAAGAAGATGCATCGCCTATTGGTAGACACCGAAGGATTTGCGCGAAACTATCCATCATCTCATTCCTCTGTTGCATGAGGGCTTCCTCAATCAATAGTTTGAAAGGATCTCTTGTCCCATCATCTTTCTTTTCTCCTGCCATGGGAGTTCGTTTGGGCATGCGAGAGCATCTTTCCTCAAGAGAAACAAGCTCAAGACCCAACTCTTTGTACTCCAACCTCATTAGGGACATGCATTAAGACGACAAGGAGCAGACCGCTCTGATACCACTGATCCAGATTTTATGAGCAGAACGAAATGAATACAGATTATTAATAGGTGCTTAACACAAAATGACAAAGATACAGTAAAACCAGTTTTCTATTCAGTAATGAAATAAACTGAAACTGTAAAATGCAGTGGAAACAAGCTTGCTGGAATGGTGGCAGCTTATCTCTGAGAAGAGATGTGACGACAGCGTGTATTCCCAAGAAGAAGGATGCAATGAGGCTCTAAAGGCCTTTTTACAATAATCAAGAATGCCAAAAACCCTAGACATCCAAAAACCTAACCCTAGGAGATGAAGCGCCAAAAGTCATGTGGGCCCCATTTGGGTAAGTTAGTACATCAACTTCCCAGGGTCGTAACTTTTGCATAAGGTCTCTGTTTTAGGCGTGTGATAGCCCGTTAGAAAGGTATCATCAAGGAGATTCATTTTGGGGGCTCAATGATGCCTTCGACTATCATTGAGAAGCTTGATCCTGAAAAACCTTCATTTAGGCCCTCAAAATGGCCCTAGAAGTTAAAACTGCTAAAAATAGTAAATTGTCAAAAATGTTAGAAAATTGTTTTGGGCCAGTTGGAAAAGGTGGGTGGCCACCGATATCCATCTGGATCACTATTTGATCCAATTCTTCATCCATGGCCTTATTCCAAAATTCATCCTTGCTAGCTTCTTCAAAACAATTTGGTTCAATTGTAGATAAGAGTGCTAGGTGTGTTTGTTCTGGTGAACAGATTCTTCTTCTAGTCTCAACTCCTGCATCCTTGTTTTCGATAATCTGATCTGAAGGATGATTCTTCTATACTCGTTTACTGGGTGCCTTTGGAGACACTTGTTGAACTTGCTCTTCTGCTTTTGTCGGATTCTCTTCATCTTCCTCTTCTACTTCTTTTTCATCTTTTGCTTCTTCTTCTAAGGGTTGTTTCATTGATTCATTTTCTTCCTTTGATTTTGGTCTTCCTGTTTCATCAATTGTTACGTTGATGCTTTCCACAACTTTGTTCAATCTTAGATTGTAACACTTGTATGATTTTCTTGTACTTGAGTAACCAACAAGTACTCATTTGTCCAGACGAGAGTCAAACTTTCCCATTCCACCATCTTCTCTTTTGATATAACATTTGCTTCCAAAAACTCTGAAGTGTTTTACATTTGTTGGTCTTCCTTTCCATAGTTCGTAAAGAGTTTTGTCAGTGTTGTTTCTGAGAATTACTCTGTTTTGAATGTGAACTATTGTATGCACTGTCTGTGTCCAAAAAATATATGTCAATTTCGAATCCATTAGCATTGTTCGAGTCATTTCTTGTATTGTCATGTTCTTTCTTTCAACAACTCCATTCCGTTGAGGTGTCCTAGAAATGGAGAATTGTCTTTTTATTCCATGATTGTTGCAGTAGTCCATAAATTCCTTTGAGGTGAACTCTCCTCCATTATCAGATCTCAAGCATTTGATTTTTGAATCCATTTCATTTTCAACCATTTCCTTGTAGATCTTGAAGTTTTCATAAGCTTCGGACTTATTCTTGAGAAAGCAAACTACAGTCATTCTTGTATAATCATCAACTAATAACATGAAGTATTTCTCACCTTTTAAGCCCTTTGTTTTAATTGGTCCAACTAGATCAGTATGCACAATTTTCAGTGGTCTTGTCGTTGAATATTCCTTTGATTTAAACATGGTCTTTGTTTGTTTTCCTTGTTGACAATGCTTGCTTAAAGTGTTGGTTGGTTTCATGATATGGGGCATTTCTCTGACTGCTTCTCTTTTGTTGTCTTTGACAAGGTTATCAAAATGTATGTGCCACATTCTTCTGTGCCATAGCCAATTTTCATCTTCCTTTCCTAGAAAACACTTTTTCTTTCCAATTTAACTTACGACATATATGTTGCTTGAAGTTCTTGCAGCTATAGCGACCAATTTCCCTGAGCCTTCTTTTCTTATCTCACACTTTTGTGAATCGAAAGTAAATTTTTTACCTTGGTCACACATTTGACTCACACTTAGAAGATTATGTTTCATATATTCTACTAGTAGAACATTTTCTGCCTTTTCATTCTTGTTCCCAATTCAGACTATGCATTTTCCAATGATTTTGGCTTAATCATCATTTTCGAAGGAGATTGATCCATCTATTTCTTTTCGTAATGTAAGAAACTTGTCTCTATCACCTATCATGTGTTTTGAACATCCATTGTCAACATACCAACCATGGTTCTTTTGCTTAGATGTTACAGCAATTGTGCATTAGTCAATGCTATATTGATCTTGCTTTCTTATCCATGTCATTTTCTGAGGTTCCTTTCTATGACTGCTATTATTTTGTTGAGGTTCTTTAGGAAGGAATGCCATTCTTCAATCTTTGGCCACATGTCCAAAATTGTTACATTTGTAACATTCCACTTCAGTTCTCAAAGATTCAAACATGTTGTAACTTATTCTATGTGTTTCACTAGGTCTTTTTGAATAACCCCTTTGTGTATGACTCTCAAAGTTGTTATTGTTCATGTTGTTAGCTCTGTAATTCATAGTTTTATGTCCAAAATTATTACATGCATAACATAAAACAAAAAAATATAGTTTGATAACTGGGAGTTGAAGATCTTCTTAAAGGAGGTGCTCTTATGAATCATTCTTCTTCTTGAGGCCTATCTGTCTGGTGTTTATTCTGAAATTTGAATCTTCTTCATGGAGGAGTGTCCCTATAATCTTCCTTGTATATATTCATATCCCCTTCGATTGTTTCTACATAACTTTTTGGATATGTTTATTGCTCTGTTGTTTTGGAGCTTAATCCCTTTTCTGTCTGATTGTATCCAAGTTCAGACTTGTCAAGATGAGATTTTTGACTACTGATAATGTCACCCAGAACTTTTGAGCTATTCTGCATATTTTTCTTTTGAATATCCTTTCTTATAAGTGCGACAATCTCTGCTTCAAATTTTTCAATGATCCTGTCTTTTTCTTCTAGCTTTTCTTTAAGTGTTTCATCAATTCTTTTATCTTCTTCTATTTGAACCTTCAATTTTGTGATCATTTGTTCTAGTTCTCGAGTAAATTTTTCTTGTCTAGTTCTACTTCTAGTTTCTTGTTTTTCTTCTTTTCTCTTCTGATAACTTCTATGGAACACATTAATTCTTTTCGATAGTCAACTTCTACTTCTTCAATTTCTTCTTCGACTTCTTCATATTCTTCTTCGGCTTCTTCATATTCTTCTTCGGAGTCTTATTTGTCAGAGTCTTTTACTGCCATGAATAGAACTCTTCTTGTCTCACTGTCACTGAGTTCATCTTCATTTGATGATGAGATGTCTTCTTTGGTGCATAAGATTTTCTTGAAAACTTTCTTTGTAGTTATTTTTCCTTTATATGTGTGTTTGTCTTTTGATTAACCTTTATCATTTCTTTTTTTTTTATGAGGACATTTGTTAGCAAAATGACCAATACCATCACAATTAAAACAAATTAAAGGAAGCTTACCTCTATACCTACTGTTGGTTCCCTTATTCAGTCTTTTGACGAAGTTTGCCACTTCTTCATCATCTTCCGAGACGTCACTGTCACTGTTATATTATTCGTGTTCCTTTTTCTTTTGCTTTGATATTTTGGATGCTTTAAAGGATGCTTCTTTTACATATGGATTTTCCTGTTCAGTTCTCATTTCATATGCTGTGAATATTCCATGCAATTCATCCATACTTATTGAGTTTAGATCCGATCTTTCTTCTAGTACTAATATCTTAGGGTTAAATCTCATAGGAAGAGATCTTAGTACCTTTTGAACAAATACAGATTCTTTGATTTCTTCTCCCAATCCTATGATTTCATTCACTATTTCATCGACTCATAAGAAGTAGGCTGCAAAATTTTCATCTTCCTTCATTTTTAGTTGTTCGAACTAACCTCTGTAAGTTTGAAGCTTTGTTGCTTTGACTTTTGTATCTCCTTCATAAATATTTTGAAGCTTGTCCCAAATACTTTAGCGGATTTACAATGTGCAACTTTGGTGAATACTGTATCACTAAGACCATTCAAAAGTGTATTTTTGACTTTGGAATTATTCTAACCGAGTTTCACTGCTTTGTTATTTGTTGGTGGAACTGCTGGTGTTGTGTATCCATCTACAATTGATTGCCAAACTTGAAATTCTCGTGCCTGTATATATGTCTTCATCCTTATGCTCCAAAAAACATACTTCTATCCATCAAACTGTGGTATTCCATTTTTATACAAGTTGGTACTCTCCATGATCTACCTTTCAGTGGTTAAACTGATTTCTAAAGGAACCTTCTCTGAAACCAATTGTTGGATTACTGAGNGTGAATCAGTAATAGCGTAATTATAATCTTTTTTCTTTAAATAATCCAAGTGTTATATCAATATAGAATTATTATCCAATAATGAACAATAAGAAATGAACAATCACACACATACACAGTGCTCCAGTGTTTTATGTGGAAACCCAAATCGGGAGAAAACCACATAACGTTTTTTCTTATATGTCTTGAATAATTACATTCACTGGAAGCACCAACTTCCTTTGTTTTCCAGCTGCAACTGGAAGGAGGCTCCAACCCCCTAGTTTCTCAGGCTATAACCTGAGGGAAGCTCCAAATCCCCAATTCTCTGGCTACAACCAGAAGGAGGATACAACCCCCCTATGTTCTCCGGATACAACCTAAAGATGGTTACAACCACCTGTCCTTGCCCCGTCCAACTGCCCTAAAGTAGAAGTAGAATGATGGAACCACTATCACACTATCACTGTGAGATATACCGTTGTAAACCTGTACCAATAGACCTGAACGATGCATCAACTTGTACCTCAACCTGTAATCAACATGTACCATAAATAAGTGTATCAACCATGCACCAACCTGTACCATAAACAAATGCATCAACCATGCACCAACCTGTACCAAACAATATGTAATCAACATATACCATAAACAAGTGAAACCAACCATGTAACAAGTATGTAGCAATCATGTGTCAACTACTCATCAACTATGATTCATCAATATGTACCAACATCATCAACTATACACTTCATGTATGTGCCAACTCATCAACTGTTTGTCTCAACCATGTACCCAACCTGTACCTCAACCAAAATCCCTCATCAATTTCATCATTCAAATATGATTTATAACTCTGTAATAGACTTGGTGTATATGATCACATATCTGCAAACCTTCATTAACTTTAAACAACAAGAGACTAGCATTTACATCAAACTTTTCTTTAGTCTCACATGACTAGTTTTGGATTAGTCAACAACCCTAACTTGAAATAATCATAACTATGTACCTGTAATGATTAAATATCTGAAATTGATACATAATGTTATTCAATGTTTTTTATTCAATTCATCCAGGTGTTATTACTTGGAACCTCTCAGAAAAGTAGTTATAACAAAAATGGCATACCTTGTTGAATTCTGACTTATTCTAGAGAGCGACCTTGTAGAGAATGCCCCGCACAGAATATTTGTTGAATCGATTTGAAACTGTTAAAAAACATACTACAGATTGTAATATAACCAACACATTTGGGCTTACTGAATTTGGATCTGTTATGAATAATTTATGACGCTTTTACCCGAAACACCTGTTTTTGACTAGTTTCAAGACTAGCCACAAACCTTATTTTTCACAGAGTGTAACTCCAAAAATACAACGACCCACAAGCTGAATTTTTTACCAAAGATACTTGGATATGTTTCCTCAATTACATATAAATTTCACGGTCCGAATCATTCTAGAAAAAACGTTATTGAGAAGATGGTGAAATGACCTGTAAATAACATATCTTAGAAAGCATCATCAAAATAATTTATGGTGAATTTTCATCTTTTACCTCTCCTTCAGGATCTACCTGTTCTTCATGATGCAATCGCTCATTGAACCCATCCATGTCTTCCTCTGTCTGTTCTCCTGCTGCACTTGCTCTGTCCTCAATGTCTTCTACTGGCTTCTGGACTGTCTCTGGGCTCCAAACTTCTTTCCCTGTTCCAAAAAATGCTCGAAATGAAGGCTGGGAATTCTGTTTTTGAAGATTTGGTCGTTGGGCAACAGATTCAGACTTGGATGTAATATCGTCAATGAAAGTCTTTCTTCCTCATTTTCCTTTTCCCTTGCCACCTGTAGGGTTAGTGTCTTTGGGGTCTTTCATGCATTCTTTTTATCTAAAGAAAAGAAATCACAAGTGCTTTTGA
>ML805878.1:201602-243566 GCA_009831015.1 Picea engelmannii
GCTTCTCTGGAGTTGCTTCAATACATCAAAACTTGGATATCTCGAATGGTGATTTCCTCCGATTTAAAGAGGAAATCCCTTCGATACAATCATTACAATGCATATCTGAATCCTATCCTAAGTCGGATCTTCTTTCTAAATCATCATAGGATATCCTAGTCTCACGCAACCGAATGCTATTACAGGAACTGAACGAGATATTGTTGTTACGGCTGGTGTAACAGCTTCTTCTTCATCGTTGTTGAAGTTGTTTCAGCATCGCAATTCGCGGGTTGTTTCAACCACGTGAATTGCGCTCTGACTGTGTTGACCGCTGACTGTGGCGGCTTCCTTGTGTTTCAGCATCGTCGGTTCTGGCGGTTTCTCTGTGTTTCAGCATCTGCAACTCTGGACTGTGTACTAGCTCCGTGTTTTAGCATCTTCCAACCTCGGACTGTGTAGCAGCTTCGTGTTTCAACATCTGCGGCCTCGGATTGTGTGGCAGCCCCGTGTTTCAGCATCAGTTCTGTGTTTCAGCAACGGCGGCCTTGGACAATTATGTGTTTCAGCAATAGGCCTTGAATGCAAATCTGCAGCTTTGGACACTTATGCATTTCTAATCAATGGTTAAGTACGATAGTGATGTAAAATATTATGCAAAACAGATTAAACATATAGTAATGAGAAGGGACGTTGTATACCTTTGAGATGATCAGATAAAGTGATAGTATGAGTCTAAATGTAGGTGATCAAGAGTATAATGGTGGCAAAAAGTATAGGCAAAAAGGTACATTGTGTGGTCCTAACAATACTGAGGTTTGGTCATGAGCATCACATTTCTAGGTTCGTGTAAGGGAATTGCTAGGTTTAGTCATATTGGGGAAGGCTCGTGAGATTGCTTTGTTTGGAAATGTTTGTCACAACGCAACGTCAAGAGATGGTAGACATATTGCGATGTTGGGAAATGCTCATCACAATGAGTCGTTGGGCTATGTTCGACATATTGTGTCGTTAGTAAGCGATTGTCACAATGTAAGGATGGGGGAATGTTTGTCAAATTTTTCAACGTTGGGAAATGTTCATCTCAATGTGACAAAGGATAAAGTTCGCCACATAACGAGGTATGGTCATGAGTGTCACATTGCAAGGTTCATGTAAGGAATTTATAGGTTTAGACATGGAGGGTTTATTCATATTGGATTTAGTAATATTAATGTTTCAAAATTAAGATCCATTTATTGGGGGTTATGTTTGTCACATTACAAGGTTGGTTTATATTTGACACATTATGAAAATATAGGAACTTTGTACTGATGCGATGTATTATAGGGAAGGAAAATTAAATTCATACTTGTTCTAAGGACAGTGATAACAAATCATCTTTAACATAGTAGATGATGATTTATACTTTTCCTAAGGACCTTGATAGCAAATCATCTTCAACTTTGCGTATAATGAATTATACTTGTTATCAGGACATTGATAGAAAATCATTCAATAATTTATACGTGTATTAAAGACATTGATAACAAATCATATTGAAATTTGCAGATGATGCTTTATACTTTTTCTAACAACATTGATAACAAATCTACATGATATATATGCTTCAAGTAAACGATGATTTATATTTTTTCTAAGAACATTCATAGAAAATCAACTTGAAATTTGCAAATGATGATTTATGCTTGTTATAAGGACATTTAAGTAGACACATATGGATCATATAATGTATATATTGCACCATGATAAAAAAAACTATGACCATTATGTATCCATATATATAAAATATATTATGTTAATATTGTCAAATATATATATATATATATATATATATATATATATATAATTTGTACCTTGTGGTGTGGGTAAGATCTTTTTATTGGGGCTCCATCCCTTGATAGATTTTGCATTTTATTTTTATATATATTGTACCTAGTGGTGTGGGTAAGATCATTTTATTGGGGCTCCATCCCTTGACTCATTCTGCATTTTCTTTTTATATATTAGTTCTTGTGTTGCATTCTTAATGCCACATATGGATCATATAGTTTATATATTGCACCATGATAAAAACTATGATTATTATGCATCCATATATATATATATATATATATATATATATATAATTTGTACCTAGTGGTGTGGGTAAGATCATTTTATTGGGGCTCCATCCCTTGATACATTTTGCATTTTATTTTTATATATAAGTTTTAGTTGTGTTGCATTCTTGATTCAGGTGGATATCGATGGCCACCCAACTTTTCCAACTGGCTCAAAACAATTTTCTGGTGATTTTGGTAATTTACTATTTTTAGCAGTTTTCACTTTCAGAGCCGTTTTGAAGCCCTAAACATTTTGTTTTTGGGAAAACAGGTTTGCAATATGAAATTTCCAATGATATTGCACCTAAAATGAATCTCCTCGAAGATACATTTCCAACGGGCTATCATACGCCTAAAATGAAGATTGTATGCAAAACTTACGACACCAGGAAGTTGATGTACTAACTTACCCAAATGAGACCCACATGATTTTGGGCGCTTCATCTCCTAGGGTTAGGTTTTTGGATGTCTAGGGTTTTTGGCATTCCTGCTTATTGTAAAAAGGCCTTTAGAGCCTCATTGTAATTATCTTCTTGCGAATGAGTGTAGTTGTCACATCTCTTCTCAGAGATAAGCTGCCACCATTCCAACAAGCTTGTTTTTGCTGCATTTTACAATTTCAACTTATTTCGTTATTGAATAGAAAACCAGTTTTATTGTATCTATGTTATTTTGTGTTAAGCACCTGTTAATAATCTGTAGTCATTTCGTTCTACTCATAAAATTCAGATCAGTGGTATCAGAGCGGTTTGCTCCTTGTCGTCTTAATGCATGTCACCAACGAGGTTAGAGTACAAAGAGTTGGGTCTCAATCTTGTTTCTCTTGACGACAAAAGCTCTCACACACCCAAGAGACCTCTCATGGCAGGAGAAAATAAAGATGATGGGACAGGATATCCTTTCAAACTGTTGATTAAGGAAGCCCTCACGCAAAAGAGAAACAAGATGATGGATAGTTTCGCGTAAATCCTTTGGTGACTACCAACAGGTGACACATATTCTTTAAGCAGAGGTGTCGCCCCCTTCAATGATCCAGGGGATCAATTTTTTCTCAAAATTCAAAGTGCTCGGAATCGCTTCAAATCGAACGGGTGCGTAGGCCTTGTCATCATGAACGCAACGCAACTCGTTTGGGTTCAAACGGACATCGGATGAGTGAGATATCGTGTTCTATTCAAATCTTCAAACAAGCAAAAAAAAATATGCCCACTGCACAATCCATACGAATGCTAACGTGGAAGGGTCGTACGACACGTGGCAGGTTTTGGTTGGTAGCCATGTGGATGAATTGGCGTCTGACATGTGGCATGTTTATGGCGAATGGAATGGTGACACGTGGCCCAATCAATGGCCGCCACGTGTCACCTGGACAGTGGTCTAAAACTTATGTAGTCGGCAAGACTCAACCCCGCGACCTCCGAGCAAGGGGAAGAGCTTTGGGAAGGGCTGCCCAACTGGCGCGCCCACCTATGGTTCTTAATATACATATGGGATTTAATTTATTTGAATTTCAAATGTTGTGATTTGGGGTGCGGTTTGGGCCGGTGCTAAGCCCCGACCCCCGGTCATATATATACCATGTAACCACGAGCGCACGTGCGTTCGGACCCCGTTACCGTATGTTTTAAAACATTGGCCCCTTTTTGTATATGCGCGCGGTCACATGGTGACCCATATGTCCACGAGTTTTGGCGATTAGGGGCTAGGTGTGCCCTAGCCGTCCTAAAGTTCTCACCGTTTTGCAATTGCGCCCGGTGCTAGGTTTTAACACAAATATGCACGTCGGGGCTAGGTTGAGGAGACAGAGGTGCATTTTGGCGATCCATAGACAGCAAGTTTGAAGGGGAACTTCCAGGAAGCCTATCTCCTTCAAGTTTTGGCCAAACCAGGTGTCGAAAAAGCCCAACTAGGGGTTTTTGGACGTTCTAAATCCATTGGAGCCATCTATTTGGAATTTTGAGCATTGTAAAGCACATATTTTAGAACTTTGAACAAATAATACAAAAGATCCATTGGAAGCTGGACCAGGAGATGTATCCCAAGAGAGGGGTGAACTCCTTTATCATTTGTTGTGTTATGTATTTTCTATTCACTGTTATTTGTTATTGATTATATGCATCTTGAATGTGTAATTTCTATAAAAGTTATGTTTGCAAAATTGATCCATTTGCATAAGAACACTTGAATTAAAAACTTGCAAATATTTTCATGAATACAAGCCTTTATCATTTTCAGATCAAGTTGGTATCAGAGCATAGGTTTTTGAAGGCTTGATTATTTGCAAGTGTTTTTTTTTCTGATGCTCACAAGGTTGAAACTCACAAGAGGAGAAGGTCAACTTGTAGAGCCAAGTTCTCATCCTTCAAGAAGAAAGATTATATCATCACCTCAAGATTCAAGGATGCATTCACCAAGTATGGCTCATGAAGAGAGTCATGAACATATTCCTACAGAAGATGAAGATCTCAAAAAGGCTTTCATGGAAATGAGAGAAATGATGAAAGTCTTGATGTAAGAAAGGAATACAAGGTTGCAAGGTGAAGGCTCCAACCCTTCAAAGCACAAGGGAGATAGTGGTGATAAAACTCCAAATGAAAATGGAGGGAATGGTTCTTCTCCACCACCCTCACCTCCATCTTCTTCTTCTTCTACCAGTTCAAGACCTCTTCCAAATTCTCCAAAAGGACATGGTAAAACTCCTCCACAAATTCCTTTGTTAAAGCTTGATATTAAATTTGAATTGCCAATGTACAATGGAGAGGTAAATGCTGAGAAATTAGATAATTAGATTCGTCAGATTGAGGTGTATTGTAGGATACAAAAAATTCAAGATGATGAAACTAAGATTCAGCTTGCTTCTTTAAGATTGGATAGTGCAGCACTCATTTGGTGGGAAGCTAAGACTCAAGAGGACATGAAGAAACATGGTAAAATTTTAACCTCTTGGAATTATTTTATTGTTGCAATTAAAAAGCAATTTTACCCATTGGAATATATGCAAAAAGCTACTATGGATTGGCAAAATTTTAGACAAGCTAAAGGACAAAATGTGCAAAGCTTTACTCAAGAATTTAGGAGAAGAGATTTGGTTTTGGGAGTAGATTTGTCTTCTCAAGAAACTTTACTCAAATACAYTGGAGYTTTACATAGTTATTTGAGACATACMATACTCATGTTTAAYCCTTCAAATCTAGATGAAGTTTGTGTTCAKGCMACTCATTTGGAAGCMARAGGAAGGAATGAAACTCATGAGGGTAACAAGAAGCCTTTCAGTCATGGAGACAAAGGAAAGAGGAARTTCAAGGGMAATGGCAAAAAGAATGTTGTTGTTAAGAAAGAGGGAGAAAAAATTACATGCAAACATTGTTCAAAAGATGGCCATGATGAAGACCATTGTTGGAAACTTCATCCTGAAAGAAGACCCAAAAAGTTTGGCAACAAAGGGAAGTCGAAGACTGTTGCAACCATACAACATGATTTAGGTTCTAATTCGGGTGATGAGACAAAGATTACAACCATGGGTTATCAAGGTAAGGGTTCTATTGCAAGTACTAGTTCTTCAAGTAACAGTAATCTCAATGAAACTCGACAAGAAAAAGAAAGAATATAACTTTTTCATATAAGGGTTGTTTCAAAGCATACCGAGATAGATACTCTATTTGATACTAGATCTCAAGCAAACCTTATATCTGAAGGCACTGTTAAGAAATTAAAATTGGAAACAATTCCACATCCTAAACCATACCCTCTTGGTTGAATATGTGATAATGCTAAATTGCAGGTGACAAGAAGGTGTAAACTTAGGTTTGCTATCACTGCAAATTTTATAGATGAGGTAGAGCTTGATGTTATTCCTTTGGATATATGTGGTATTGTGTTGGGAAGCCCATAATTATATGATAGAAAAGCCATTTTTCATCGTCATGAGAATAAGTATCACTTGTTTAAAAATGGAGTTGAGTACATTGTTAGAGCCCATACAAAGAAGATGAATTTGTCACTTGTAAATGCGGGACAAATGAAGAGATTAGTCAATGCTAGAAAGAATTTTTTTCTCTAGATGATTAAACCCAAAGATGATATTGAAAACGAAGTTTTCCAAGGTTGTGATGCAAAGTTGAAATCTGATCTATATGAGGTTGTTAATCAATATGATGAGATGTTTCGGGAACCAAAGGGATTACCTCCAAGAAGGGGTATCCAACATGAAATTCAATTGCAGCAAGATTGTCCTCTTCCAAACATTGGTATGTACAGGATGTCAGTCATGGAGAATGTTGAAATCAAGAAACAAATCCAAGAGTTGATTGACAAAGGGGTCATCGTGCCAAGCACATCGCCATGTGGATCTCCAATTGTGTTAGTGCCAAAGAAAGATGGTACATGGCGTATGTGTGTTGATTTCAGGGCCTTTAACAAGATTACAGTAAATAATTGCTATCCTCTTCCTAGAATATATGATTTGCTTGATCAATTGAAAGATGCTAAGTATTTTACTAAGTTGGATTTGAGAAGCAGATATCATCAGATCGGGATTTCCGAAGGAGACACATGGAAGAGAGCTTTGGGAAGGGCCGCCCAACCGGCGCGCCCACCTATGGTTCTTAATATACATATGGGATTTAATTTATTTGAATTTCAAATGTTGTGATTTGGGGTGTGGTCCAAGCCGGGGCTAAGCCCCGACCCCCGGTCATATATATACCATGTAACCACCAGTGCACGCGCGTTCCGACCCCGTTACCATATGTTTTAAAACCTTGGCCCCTTTTTGTATATGCGCGCGGTCACATGGTGAACCATATGTCCACGGGTTTTGGCGGTTAGGGGCTAGGTGCGCCCTAACCTTCCTACAGTTCGCACCGTTTTGCGATTGCGCCCGGTGCTAGGTTTTAACACAAATATGCGCGTCAGGGCTAGGTTGAGGAGACAAAGGTGCATTTTGGTGATCCAGAGACAACAAGTTTGAAGGGGAACTTCCAGAAAGCCTATTTCTTTAATTTTTGGCCAAACTAGGTGTCGAAAAAGCCCAGCTAGGGGTTTTTGGACGTTTTGAAGCCATTGGAGCCATTTATTTGGCATTTTGAGCATTGTAAAGCACATATTTTAGCACTTTGAACAAATAATACAAAAGATCCATTGGAAGTTGGACAAGGAGATGTAGCCCAAGAAAGGGGTGAACTCCTTTATCATTTGATGTGTTATGTGTTTTTTGTTCACTATTATTTGTTGTTGATTATATGCATCTTGAATGTGTAATTTCTATAAAATTTGTGTTTGCAAAATTGATCCATTTGCATAAGAACACTTGAATTAAAAACTTGCAAATATTTTCAAGAATACAAGCCTTTATCATTTTCAGATCATTCAAGGTACAAATAGACTTTGATATTCCTATATTTGAAGGTCAGATAGACATAGATGTTGTAGACAAGTGGTTGAATCTACTAGAAGAGTATTTTTCTGTCCATAACTTTTCGAATAGAGAAAATATTACTTTTGTGCTCCTCAAAGTCGTTCCCCCTGTCAAAGCTTGGTGGGAAAAATTTTGTGAGCAAAAGGAAACAGAGGAACCCTCATTATTTAAAGTCACGACCACCTGGGAATCCTTCAGGGATTCTATTAAGGAACAATACTATCCTGTCGGAAGTTATGACGACTTGTATACCAAATGGACTACACTGCGGCAAGAAAGAGACCAAGTAGTGCCAGATTTCACAAATATCTTCCATACCTTGCGCACCAAGATGGGTATCAAAGATTCATAGCGACATCTGGTGATCAAGTATCGCAGTGCTCTGCATAGATACATCCAGACCGAAATGGAATTTCTAGACATCTCATCATTGGGCGCGGCCTACCGATATGTCGTCAAAATTGAGCAGAAGCTCAAACAAAAGACATGGCAATTTGGGCCTGGGAACCCCTCACAAAAAAATCCAGGAAAGGGCGACCCCAACCCATAGAACAAAGGACAGAGAAAATATGGACAGTATCAGGACAACCAGTCCAAGCCACAAGAAAAGGAGGACACTGGAAAGACAAATAAAGATACCGGGAAGTGGTGTGACTTCCATAAGAGCCCTTGGCATAACACTGTTGACTGTTGCTCAAAGTAGTCGCTAGTGGCCGAAGTGAAAGCCTCTGAATCAGATGTGGATTCTGACTCTGAGCCAGAACCAGAAAGGGGAAGAAGGATCATTGACGCGGAACCCAGTGCCACTGTTGCTACCACCAAGCTCCAACCTGGTGAACTAGACGAGCCAAACGAAGGAGAGCACCTCTTCCATTCACAAATGTGGGTAAAAGGCACCCCGTTGCACTTCATGATTGCTAGCGGTAGCCAGAAGAACCTCATTTCAGTAGAGGTCGTCAAGTGGATGGCCCTGCCAACAACACCGCACCCACAACCCTACACCATTAGATGGCTTCGCCAAGGAAGCGATATCCGCATCAACCAACAGTTTCGACTGTCGTATGACATCAAGCCCTTCAAAGATGAGGTATTGTGTGATGTTGCCCCTATCGAAGTTTGTGATGTTCTTTTGGGCCAACCTTATTTATGGAAACATCATGTTGTATATGAGTCTAGGCCTCATAGTGTTATTATTAATTTGAACAGGAAATTGTATAGGATACCCGAGGCAGTCCCACCTAGTGCTATTTCCTTGATCTCTACTAAGCAATGCAGGAAAGTAATCTCTTAGATGGGGAAGTTTGTCTTCTTCGTGGTTCACTCTCAGAATAAGAGAAATATCACAACCACATCCAGGATCTCTATGGCCGACCTCTCCACACAGCAGAAGCAAGTAGATAAGGTCATGGAAGAATACTCGGATATCTTTTCCTCACCTACTGGGGTACCTCTACACTGCCCGGTCAAGCACCCCATCGATCTAACCCCTAGCGCACCGCTGCCCAATGGGCCAGTCTATCGTCACTCTCTATTAGAGAATGAGGAGATCAAGCGACAGATCCAAGAACTGTTCCACAAGGGGCAGATCCATCCCAACTCTTCATTGATCAACCTGGACCCAATTCCCAATTCCCCAAATCGACGACCTCCTTGATCAACTCACGTGGGCCAAATACTTCAGTAAGATTGATATGAAGTCTGGCTACCACCAAGTCCCGATAGAACAGACATATGTATGGAAGACTACCTTCAAGTCAAAGGAAGGCCTTTTTGAATGGTTGGTCATGCCCTTTGGTTTGACAAATTCTCCAGCCACTTTCATGCGGATGATGGATGATATCCTATGATCATTCACCAATACTTTTGTAGTGGTGTATCTGGATGAAATTCTCATTTACAACAAGACTTGGGCCGAACACTTGCAACATATTCAATAGGTTCTGCACACCCTGCAGCAGCACAAGCTATACGCCAACTTGGAAAAATTCTCCTTCGGCATGGACATGGTCCATTACCTGGGCTACATCGTTGATCAACATGGCGTACATGTGGATCCAGCCAAGATCTAATTCATCCATGACTGGCCAACCCCAACCACACTCACTGAGCTTCGGAGCTTCTTGGGCCTTGCCAATTTCTACCGCAGGTTCGTGTTGGGATTCTCCCATATTTCATGGGCCCTCAGCCAAATAACCAAGGGTGGTGGTAAGGAAAAATTTTCATGGGGCAGGTCCCAACAACAAGCGTTTGATGATTTGAGGCAGTGCTTGTGCCCAACCCCAGTACTTTCACTACCAGACCTGCAACAACCCTTTGAGATTGAGACAAATGCTTCAGACTATGTTGTGGGTGTCGTTCTCACTCAGCACGGCCACCCTGTGGCCTATCATAGTGAGACACTATCAGATGTTGTCTGTAAGTACCCTACTTACGACAAAGAAATGTACTCCATTGTGCAAGCCTGCTACCAGTGGAGACAGACAATCATCCACAGTGATCATAAGGCATTGCAGTTCATGCAGACACAAGGAAAATTGCAAAATGGTCGCCATCAAAAGTGATCCACATACTTGCAGCAATTCCACCTCAACATCAAGTATAAAACAGGAAGAACCAATTGCAACATTGATTGCCTTAGCAGACCGCCAGTCGCGACACTCACCACGGTGCTAGACTCTTGTGACCATGAGACCTCTGGATGGCCCCAACTCTATGAGACAGACCCAAACTTCGCCACCACTTACCAAATGTTGGGTGCAAACGCAATTGTCGATAATTTCTATCTTCAGGATGGGTTGTTGTGTCATTTGGGCCATATCTGTGTTCCATCAAGCGAGCGAGCGAAGCTAATATGGGAAGCCCACTACATTCGGGTGCAAGGACACTTCGGTGTCGAAAAGATAGTTTCGATGCTACAGAAACATTTCTACTGGTCGAAACTTCAGCAGGAGGTCAGCAAGTATATCAAGTACTGCACTGCCTACGCTATTTCCAAACCAATCACTAAGAAACAGGGCCCGTACACCCCTCTTCCTAATCCTAACAGGCCATGGGAATCCATCTAAATGGAATACATGTCGAGCCTCCCATCCACCAAGCGGGGAAATGACTGTGTTTTTGTGGTGGTTGATCGTTTTTCTAAGATGGCGATTCTGGTTTCCTGCAAGAAGAGCATCACAACAGAGGTCACTGCCAAGATCTTCTTTGAACGAATCTGGGTACATTTTGGAATCCCACAAACCATTGTATCAGATCAGGACAGTCAATTTCTCAGCAAATTTTGGTTGAGCCTCTGGTCACTGTCGGACACCAAGCTCACCAAATCCACGACCTTCCACCCCCAGACAGATGGCCAAACTGAGGTCGTAAATCGAATGATTGTGCATATCCTTTGCATGTATAATTCAAATAATCCTCGCACATGGGATGAGATCCTTCCCTATGTCCAACATAGCTACAACTGAGCCCTGCATATCTCAACCGACCACAACCCCTTTCAGGTGGGGTTGGGATTCCAACCATTAAGTCCCATTGATGTTGCACTTCCCCTTGCGGTCACCTTGATAAACTCATATCCTGCTCCAACTGAAGCTGACAAAGCCACTCGGTTCATTGAGCAGATCTAGCACATTCGCCAACAGGTTTAGGATATTCCACATAAGTCCAATGAAAAGTACAAACAACACCATGATCAACATCGGGTGCCACATAAGTTTCAGGTGGGCGACAAAGTTTGGTTGCACTTGCAGAAAGAACGCCTTACAGGACCCCATCGAAAGCTTCACCCACTCCATTATGGTTCGTACACCATCACCATGGTCATAGGGGATAATGATTTTTAGCTCAACATTCTTCCTTTCCTTGGCCTCTACCCAGTGTTCAACGTGGACCTCCTTCGCCCTTATTTCCCACCATTATTGCACACCTCAAAAGTAGCAGAACAACTGACACCAACAGAGCTCAACGTCAAATGCATACAACATGCATCCAATGATCATATTGTGGACACACAGATCAAGGGCACTCGACAACAAAGGATATAGCTTTATCAAGTCGTCAAAACAGGACAGCTCTTGCACCAAGGCAAGTGGTTCACCTGGGGCCAAATTTAGCAAAAATTACCTCATCTGATGGGGGACCTCAACGCAATGGAGACCATTTCTTCCTAGGGAGGGAGGATTGATCCAGGTGGATATCGATGACCACCCACCTTTTCCAACTAGCTCAAAACAGTTTTCTGGCAATTTTTGTAATTTACTATTTTTAGCAGTTTTCACTTCTAGAGCTGTTTTGAGGTCCTAAACGATGTTTTTTGGGAAAACACATTTGAAATATGAGAGTTTTTTTTATATTTCACCTAAAATGAATCTCCTCGATGATACCTTTCTAACGGGCTATCATAGGCCTAAAACAGAGATCGCATGCAAAACTTACGACCCCGGGAAGTTGATTTACTAACTTACCCAAACGGGGCCCACATGACTTTTGGCGCTTCATCTCCTAGGGTTAGGTTTTTGGATATCCAGGGTTTTTGACATTCCTTCTTATTGTAAAAATTTCTTTAGAGTCTCATTGTAATCATCTTCTTGCGAATGAGCGCAACCGTCACATATCTTCTCAGAGATAAACCACTACCATTCCAGCATGTTTGTTTCCACTGCATTTTACAGTTTCAGTTTATTTCGTTATTGAATAGAAAACAAATTTTACTGTATCTTTGTTATTTTTTGTTAAGCACATGCTAATAATCTGTAATCATTTCGTTCTGCTCATAAAATCCAGATCAATTCTTAATGTCACATATGAATTATATAGTTTACAGATTGCACCATGATAGAAACTATGACTATTATGCATCCATATATACAAAATATTATATATATATATATAATATGTAATTTGTACCTTGTAGTGTGGGTAACATCATTTTATTGGAGTTCCATCCCTTAATACATTGTGCATTTTCTTTTTAAATATTAGTTCTAATTGTGTTGCATTGTTAATGCCCATGAACTGACGCAGTACGCAGAGACGCACTCTATGTCCGCTCACAGGATCATTCAATTTCCAAGTGAGCCGAAGCGGCTCTTTCGATTCCTCCGTGAAATCTCTACTAAAAACCCAATCCACAGGTCCTTCCTTTTCCCTCACAGTCTTCTGCGTTAAACCATGATCCTTCCCGACTCAAATTCGGGTTTCGGGGTTTCGTGATCCTCGATGTCAAGAATCCCTGTCCTCTTGAATCCCCAATCACCGATTCGTCAATGCGCTCCTTTCATCCTTAGCCCCTCCTGGCTAAACTCCTAGTCCACACGACCAGTTCTCATAAGACCGCAGCCTTATCTCCTTTCGGGGGTTTGGGCTTCGAAATCCCGATGCGCTCCAATTCCCGTTAGCCCTCCAGGCTAAGCTCGTGGTCCACGTGACCTCCCCTATATGACCGCAATCATACCTTTTATCGGGGTTTCGTACTTTTCAATGCCGAAATGCATTTTCTCTCGAGACTGTCAATCTCTCGAATCCCGATTCCTCGCTATACTGACAGCTGGCCCCTTAAACGACACTCCCCTCTTCTCCGATATGCTGACAGTTGGCCTCCAATAGCACTTCCCTCCTTGTCGGAGTTTCAAACTTCGCGATTCCGAATTGCAAGGACTTCTTGTCCACGGGATTCTCGATTTCCCGATTCCTGATATGTCGATCCTCCGATCACGCTCGCGGCCTTGACCTTTCAACAGTCCTTTACCCCATCGGCATTTCGGACTTCGCAAAACCGAAATGCACGAACTCTTTGCTCCTGGGATTTCCGATATCCCGACTCCCGATACGCCAATAGACGACCTCCTTTGGGGATTTTTCTCGATATCACTCAATCATTGTCACGCGTCCCAAGAATGGACGGTTCAAATTACCCCTCGTGTTTCCAAGACTTCTGATGTCCCAACTTTCATGACTTCGGGAACTCTGATTTCCTGAGTGTCGATATATCGATGTCTAGTATCCGGATCTCCGAAATGGACGATCATGTGACACGTGTCCTCTCTCAGACGGATGGCCAGATTTGTGTCGGGGTTTTCAAGGTGGACTTACCCGATCTCCTGTCCATGGGAATGTCGATATCCCGACTCCCGACACCTCGATGTTCCGATATGTGTCGGGACTTCCTCTGAGACTTTTCTCCTCCTGTTTATGAGGTTAAATCCCTCGCAACTCTCTGCAAATCTGACGGCTGTCAGGTCTCTGGATCAAGATCCAACGGTCCAGATCTGTCCTTCTTGTCCACTCCTCCTGCTCCCTCCTGGACGTAGAAATGTTCAATGGTCCAGAATCTGTCGGCCGATCCAACGGCTGCTGAGTTTCCTCCTGAGCTTCTGCACTCCTTCCCAGCCTCGAAAGAATTCATATTTCTCAAAGACCTCGTCCTTTGTCTTCTTTCTCCTCTGCGAGCTCCCGAACCTTGGGCTTCGCCTGTGCGTGTAAAAATGCTAACGCCCTTTGAGATTTTCCTCCTTTCGAATACTTAAAGGATTCTTCGACTCCTACACTCCTTGCAGAGCCTTCTCATACACACGCCGGTGCTATCTATCCTGAGCTTTCCTCAACACTCAGATCCATAAGGGATTTTTTTGTCTTTCTTCTATTTCTCCCTCAGATGGGGAATTTGACGCCCTCCAGGCTGTCCTTTGCTCAAGCAACCTCTTGCTGAGTCTACCAGGGTATTCAACAACCCTGTGAAGATCCCTCAGTGGATTCTTCCTTCTGAATTCCAGAACTCAAAGAGTTCTCTTTTCTTGTGCATGTCTGCACACTGATTCAAATGCCCACCTGGCAGAGTGTCTTCTCCCAGAACGTTCCGCAGTTTTGTCCTCCTGTGCACCTATGCACCCGCTCAATGCCCACTTGGCAGAGCTCTCAGAATCCTTAGTGATTTTGTCTCTTCTTCCTGAACTCACAGCAGAGTTCTATCTTTATGCACTCCTTGCACTGGCTCAATGCCCACCTGGCAAAGCTTCACAGAATCCACAGCAGAATTCTATCTGCAACTATGTCTTCTCCCACATAGCCTTGCCTCCAAGGTGTTCAGCAACCTCGAGGTCTTCACCTGAGTTGTTGATTCAATTTCTTGTGCCGCAACACGTCTACGTCTGAACCCGCAGTGTTCAGAAATGCATCCTCTGTGCATGGCTATCAGAACCCGCAGCGTTTTGTCACACCCTCCTGGTGTGAAGCCTCAAAGACCTTCACCTGAAATCAGACACACTCCTGCAAATGCATGATAACAGCATACATTCATAGCATACGATGGAACACTCACAGACATTCATTCAACACAAAATATTGCAAATGCCTGTATTTACAATGTGTTCCTGAGCACGGCCTGTAACAAGGTCTCAGCTCTTCTCTTCTGCTCTCTACTCACATATTCTATCTCTCTCTCCTTACTACAAAATGAGATACTAAATCTCTTTTTACTTGAGGGGGCTCTTCAAGCTCTTCCCTCTAACCTACCTACCCTATTCAATCACATTGAATGGGCTGTCTAGTCCACTATCGGATCTAGATCTCATCCATACAAACATTAATGGTTGATCTACCTAATGCCTGCATAAAGGCATGGCTCACTAGCCTACAACATTTAATTACATTCAATTCAGATTAAAATATGAGGGATGTGCCTCTCTTCATCTTGAATGCACGTGCTCGACATGGCTGGTTGGTTGGTTGGCTGACGTGGAGAGATGCTCATGCATCATACTCCTCAGCTGCAAAATTCATGAGCTCCTGCTCATGAGCTTCCCCTCTCAGCTGTTGGAAATCCTCCTGGATCCCAAACAAATATCTAGAGCTTCCCATCTGCTCCATTCTCCTGCTACTGTTGTTGCTTCTGCACTGCTGCTACTGATGCTTCTCTTCTGCCCAACCTCTCCTCGTTGGCAGTCTTTGTTGACCTCGACATCAGCCTTCTGATCTCTTCTATCACTTCATCCAACTGCTCCAGTGGTTGGTCCTGTTCATGCAGTCTCCTCAACTGCAAAGATTTTTGGCACATGGGCAGATTATCATGATCTCCCATGCCTCTTTCATCAGTTTCCAACTTCACCTCTTGGATGTCCACGCTCTGCACTTTCACCCTCTCTTCCAGGGCTTCTATCTGTTCCCACGGATCATCAAAACAAATGTTGTCTTCCTCTTCTTCTTCTGCTGCAAACTCCCATGTTGCAGTCTTTTCAGCTTCTTGGCTGAAAATGTTGAGCCACTCCTCAGAATGCTCATCATCCTCTCCGTCTGCTTGGGCAGCTTCCAAAGTCCACTCCAATTCCTCTTCTTTCCTGACAGTCTCAGTTGATTGTTCTTCTGTTGTTTCTGCACCATCTACAACACAGACTTCTGCCTCCTTTTGGGCAAATGGTAGGAATATCTTGATTCCCCCAATCATTAGAATATCCCTCTGATCTTCCTCTTTTGTCAACTGCATCTGCTGATCCAAACTCACCTCTGAGCTCATCTGATATGTCAGCTCCTCAGGCTGATTCCAACTCAATTGCGAGTTCATGAGACCCACAGATAGTCTCATCTGCTCATCCCTGCCCACCTGGAAATATGAGATGCTTCTGATGCTCTCCTGGTAGACTATGAGATCAACCGATCCCATCTTCATCAACAACCCTTGTTGAATTGAACTCACCTCCGAGTCCATGAGACTTTCAGACAGCCTCGAATACTCATCTCTACCCACCTAGCAATCTGAGATGCTCCAACTGCCCTCCTGGCAGTCCATGGAATCAACTGATTCCATCTTTGTTCCCTTGCCCACTTGGCAAACTGGAAACCTTTCACTGCCCTCCTGGCAGTCTTCGAGATCCCACAGTGACCTCATTTCATTGCCTAGTTGGCAATGTGAAATTCCCTGGCTATCCTCCTGACAGTCCGTGAGATCCTCAGCTGATCCCAATTCACTGAGATTTTTCCCAGTCTCTGGTTCACATACCTGAACCATTTCCTCAGGTCCATTGAGGTTTTCAGCATACCTCAACCATTCTCTTAACAGCCTGCGTTGTCTTCTAGTCATCAACTCCTTGATTGGCCATTTTTCTTTTGGCTCCTTCATGGGCCATTCATACACCCATCTCGACTTCTTCTCCTGCCGCATCCGCAATTCGAGCTTTTCTATTTCTTTCTTTATATCAGCGAGCTCTTCATCTATATGTTTTTGGCTCCATAGCTCTGAGTTTTTCCTTCCAGCATACCTATGGCCTTCAGTAGCCATGTTGTTGTCTCTGTCTACTCTCCTAGCAAACTTGTTGTTGTCACTCTGCACCCAGAGTGTTTCCAGCTTCATCCTACAGTCTCCCTGACTGTCTTCTTGATTGTTGCCTACCTGCAAACAATCGCCATAGAGTCTCCAGCGCTCTGTCTTTCTTCATGCTCCTTCTGTCCCTACTTGAAATATACAAACAGAGTTCTCGCTCTGATACAACTTGATGCAGTACGCAGAGACGCACTCTACGTCCGCTCACAGGATCGTTCAATTTCCAAGTGAGTCGAAGCGGCTCTTTCGATTCCTCCGTGGAATCTCTGCTAAAAACCCGATCCACAGGTCATTCCTTTTCCCTCACAGTCTTCTGCATTAGACCGTGATCCTTCCCGACTCAAATTTGGGTTTCCGGGTTTCGTGATCCCCGATGTCAAGAATCCCTGTCCTCTTGAATCCCCGATCATCGATTCGTCGATGCGCTCCATTCGGCCTTAGCCCCTCCTGGCTAAACTCCTAGTCCACACGACCAGTTCTCATAAGACCGCAGCCTTATCTCCTTTTGGGGGTTTGGGCTTCGAAATCCCGATGCGCTCCAATTCCCGTTAGCCTTCCAGGCTAAGCTGGTGGTCCACGCGACCTCCCCTATATGACCGCAGTCATACCTTTTATCGGGGTTTCAGACTTTTCAATGCCGAAATGCATTTGCTCTCGGGACTACCAATCTCTCGAATCTCGATTCCCCGCTATGCTAACAGCTGGCCCCTTAAACGACACTCCCCTCTTCTCCGATATGCTGACAGCTGGGCTCCAATAGCACTTCCCTCCTTGTCTGAGTTTCGTACTTCGCGATTCTGAATTGCAAGGACTTCTTGTCCACGGGATTCTCGATATGTCGATCCTCCGATCACGCTCACGGCCTTGAACTTTCAACGGTCCTTTACCCCATCGACATTTCGGACTTCGCAAAACCAAAATGCACGAACTCTTTGCTCCCGGGATTTTTGATATTTCGACTCTCGATACGCCGATAGACGACCTCCTTTCAGGATTTTTCCCGATATCACTCAATCGCTACCACGCGTCCCAAGAATGGACGGTTCAGATTACCCCTCGTGTTTTCGAGACTTCTGATGTCTCGACCTTCACGACCTCGGGAACTCCGATTTCCTGAGTGTCGATATATCGATTTCTAGTGTCTGGATCTCCGGAATGGATGATCATATGACACGTGTCCTCTCTCAGACGGACGGCCAGATTTGTGTTGGGGTTTTCAAGGTGGACTTACCCGATCTCATGTCCATGGGAATGTCGATATCTCGAATCCCGACGCCTCGATGTCCCGATATGTGTTGGGAATTCCTTCGAGACTTTTCTCCTCCTGTTTACGAGGTTAACTCCCTCGCAACTCTCTGCAGATCCGACGATTTTCGGGTCTCTGGATCAAGATCCAACGGTCTAGATCCATCCTTCTTGTCCACTCCTCCTGCTCCCTCCTGGACGTAGAAATGTTCAATGGTCCAGAATCTGTCGGTCGATCCAACGGTTGTTGAGTTTCCTCCTGAGCTTCTGCACTCCTTCCCAACCTTGGAAGAATTCAGATTTCTCAAAGACCTCGGCCTTTGTCTTCTTTCTCCTTTGCGAGCTCCCGAACCTTGGGCTTCGCCTGCACGTGTAAAAATGCTAACTCCCTTTGAGATTTTCCTCCTTTTGAATCCTTAAAGGATTCTTCAACTCCTGCACTCCTTGCAGAGCCTTCTCATACACACGCTGGTGCTATCTATCCTAAGCTTTCCTCAACACTCATACCCCTAAGGTATTTTTTTGTCTTTCTTCTATTTCTCCCTCAGATGGAGAATTTGACGCCCTCCAGGCTGTCCTTTTCTCAAGCAACCTCTTGCTGAGTCTACCAGGGTATTCAGCAACCCTGTGAAGATCCCTCTGTGGATTCTTCCTTCTGAATTCCAGAACTCAAAGAGTTCTCTTTTCTTGTGCATGTTTGCACACTGATTCAAATGCCCACCTGGCAGAGTGTCTTCTCCCAGAACGTTCCGCAATTCTTTCCTCCTGTGCACCTATGCACCTGCTCAATGCCCACTTGGCAGAGCTCTCAGAATCCTTAGTGATTCTGTCTCTTCTTCCTGAACTCACAGCAGAGTTCTATCTTTGTGCACTCCTTGCACTGGCTCAATGCCCACCTGGCAGAGCTTCACAGAATCCACAACAGGATTCTATCTGCAACTATGTCTTCTCCCACACAGCCTTGCCTCCAAGGTGTTCAGCAACCTCGAGGTCTTCACCTGAGTTGTTGATTCCAGTTCTTGTGCCGCAACACGTCTTCGTCTGAACCCGCAGTGTTCAAAAATGCATCCTTTGTGCACGGCTATCAGAACCCGCAGCGTTCTGTCACACCCTCCTGGTGTAAAGCCTCAAAGACCTTCACCTGAAATCAGACACACTCCTGCAAATGCATGATAACAACATACAATGGAACACTCACAGACATTCATTCAACACAGAATATTGCAGGAAAAATTGCTCCTTGTATTAAATATGGCAAATGTCTGTATTTACAATGTGTTCCTGAGCACGACCTGTAACAAGGTCTCGACTCTTCTCTTCTGCTCTCTACTCGCAGATTCTATATCTCTCTCCTTACTACAAAATGAGATACTAAATCTCTTTTTACCTGAGGGGGCTCTTTGATCTCTTCCCTCCAACCTACCTGCCCTATTCAATCACATTGAATGGGTTGTCTAGTTCGCTATCGGATCTAGATCTCAGCCATACAAACATTAATGGTTGATCTACCTAATTCCTGCATAAAGGCACGGCTCCATGGCTCACTAGCCTACAACATTTAATTACATTCAATTCATATTAAAAGATGAGGGATGCGCCTCTCTTCATCTTGAATGCACGCGCTCGACGTGGCTAGATGGCTGGCTGGCTGACGTGGAGAGGTGGTCCTGCATCATGAACCTTCCAACATTTGTTTTAATTATAAAAATGACATTGACTTATAACAATATAAAGTAAATTCAAACATATATTATCTATAAGAAAATAAATAAGTTAGCAATGCATGAAGGAACAATTGTGAAACAAGTATACAAAGAATAATTAACTTATTATTTAGAAAACTTTGTTCATCACAATTTTATTTAACAACTATACAAAGACTATTTAATTTATTGTATCAATACATGACACATGCAAGACGAGTTTACATCAATACCAATCATTTCACAAATACGTTGTAGTTGCAACAATGAATCCTTCATCTTTGACAAAAAATAAAGTGTATTATAAAAAACATGGCACTCTGCACCACTTGTGGTAGAGATGTTATTTTGCAAGAGAATAAAGAATTCCTCATGTTTTGTGATCTGATATAGAGCCCAACTAAATTTTGAAACATGTATGTTGTCCATAACCCTGGTTGAGAAAAATACAACAATGATTAGATGTAGTATGTGTAATAAATGCAACATGAATACATGTTGGATTACTGAAAGGGAGTGTGAATCAGTAATAGAGCAATTTAATCATTTTTCACCATAAAGTGCAAGTGTTATATCAATGTAACATTATCATCCAATAGTTGCAGAGTAAATAAAAAATGAAAAAATGAGCAATCATACACATACACAGTACACCAGTGTTTTCCGTGGAAACCCAAAGCGGGAGAAAACCACATAATGTTTTTTCTTATATGTCTTTAAGAATTGCATTCATTGGAAGCACCAAATTCCTTTGTTTTTCAGCTACAACTAGAAGAAGGATCCAACCCCCTAGTTTCTTAGGCTACAACCTGAGGGAAGCTCCAACTCCCCAATTCTCTGGATACAACCAGAGGGAGGATACAACCCCCTATGTTCTCTGGTGACAACTGGAAGGTGGCTACAACCACTTGTCCTTGCCTCATCCAACTGCCCTGAAATATAACTGTCAAATGTAGAAACTAAATATGTAACTGAGAAACCTGTCATTGTATACTCATCAACCAATCTGATCTGATCACATCTACCTCAAAAACTATACCACAAGTCTGTACCTCAAACCATGTGCTAGAACCTCATTGTTATACAACCTCTATCTGTACCAATAACTTCAACAACATACCTCAACCAAAAGCTCTCAAACATGAACCAATACTAAACTTCAGTAAATCTGCTTTAGATCAACTCTATAGCAAGTCATAAACTCCCAAGAGGGAATCCAACATATTTACAAGGAAAAACCTCAACTTGATTCATAAATTCAACACTACACATATGAAAACCATACCATTTTTTCTTGTTGTAGCGTTTTTTTGCCGCGGTTTTGCTGCCACGAATCCACTGCCGCAATTTTTCTACTACGGTTTTTCTTCCGCACTTTTTTTGATGCGATTTTTCTACCGCATTTTTTCTTCCGCATTTCCCGTCACACTTTTTCTACCACACCTTTTCTTCCACACTCTTCCTGCCGCACTTTTTCTGCTGCAATTTTTTTACCACACTTTTCTCCATCAATAATACCTGCCCAAATAACCTTTCACAAAAATAGATATTCAATGATATTCAAGTATGTTTTAATGAAAGACCCTTGCCTCTTATTTATACTTTTATGTAGCTTCCTCAAGGGGTTACCTTCTAACCATCTTAACCCACTTTTCTTATTTTAGGGTTAACCCACTTATAACCACTTGTCCACTTAGCTTAACCACTTTCCATAATTAGTAAGTTCTCCATTAAATTTATTATTTAAATAATTTCTTTTGCATCATCTTTGACTTATAGTACATTCATCACTTCACTTTATTATTTAAATAATTTCTTCTTTGCAAACATTTTGACTACTTTGACCTTTTGGGGCTTCTAGATGACTCATGAGGGTTCTCCAACTTCATATGGCCATAACTCTCTAACCGTGAGGGCTTATGTGACGTTCCACATACCACCAAAAATGGCATGACATGTACTATCCATCTAGAATAGTCTTACCTTCAAATATATTAAAACTCATACCATTATACATCAAACATAATTGGATCCATTACCCAAACATTTGTGCTACCAGAATTTTCTACTGGACTTTTTTCCAGGGTTGACATCAATAACAACCAACCCAAATAATCAACAATCTCCCCCTTTGGAATTGATGGAAACACTCTAATGAAATACTGAAGTCATATCACTCATGATCCCCTTGTGACCATCACTCCCCTTGGAACAATGCCCCTGTGCTCTTTCTTCAAGCATTTACCTTTGCATCTGATAAATATCTCCCCCTTTGTCATCAATGGAAAAAGTATCTTTCCATCTGGGGTTACTCCCCTGACTGAAATGTCCATGGAGATACTCTCCCTGACTAGACTCTTCCTGAAACTGATCTCCAAACCTAAGCTATCCTCTTTATGGTGCTTCCTCGTGTAAATATAAGACATATAAGATAAACATTCAATAACATTCATTTTGGAGTAGAAATTACTCTGAGTCTCTGGCGAAGATACTCAAAGGATTCCCTTGGAAGTGGTTTTGTAAAGATGTCTTCCACTTGTTCTTTTGTGCCTAAATATTCAACTCTGATGTTCTTCTTTGCAACCTGTTTCCATAGAAAGTGATACTTTATTGGAATGTGCTTCGTCTTGGAGTGCATCACCAGGTTTTTTGAGATATTGATGGCTCTTGTATTATCACAATATATTGGAATGGGCTCATCATACTCAAATTGTATATCTGTTAGAGTTTGTTTCATCCATAAAACCTGAGTACAACATCATGTTGCTGCAATATAATATGCTTTAGATGTAGATAAAGATAATGATGATTGTTTCTTGCTTAGCCAAGATACTAAACACTCACCCAAGTAGAACGTTGTTCCACTGGTGCTTCGTCGTTCATAAATGTAACCTTCCCAATCTACATTTGTGTAAGCAATAAGTGATAGATCATTTCCTTTTGGATACCATAATCCAAACTCTTATGTTCCTATGAGATATCTGGAAATCATCTTCACTGCTAATACATGTGATTCCTTTGGTGTTGTTTGAAATTGTTCCACCTGTCAAACTTCCTGCATTACATCTGGTCTAGATGCTATCACATATAGTAAGTTACCAATCATTGACCTATATTTTCTATGGTTTGTAGACTTTGAATCATCATCTTTGATCAACTTGCAACTAGTTTGCATAGGAGTGTAACTGGTTTGCAATCTTCCATTCCGAACTTCTTTAGCATTTATCTGATATACTTAGTTTGAGAAATAAAAATTCCTTGGTTGCTTTGACGTATCTGAAGACCCAGAAAGACGGATAGTTCTTCAAGTAATGACATTTCAAATTCATTCTACATATCCTTTGCAAATTTCTGTCTTAACCTGTCATCATTGCTTCCAGAAATAATATCATCAACATAAACTTCAATTAATAAAATACTATCTTGAGTTACCTTGATGTAGAGGTTGTTGTCTGCACTTCCTTTTATGAACCCTGCATGTTGTAGATATTTATCCAGTCTAGAATACCATGCTCTACGAGCCTGTTTTAGCCCATAGAAGGTCTTCTTCAATTTGCACACGTAATTTTCATTCTCTAACAAATGAAATCCTTCTGGTTGTTTGATGTAGACTTCTTCTTCAATTTCACCATTCAAAACATATGATTTCACGTCCATCTAATACACTTTAATATTCTTGGAGCATGCATAAGCTAAAAGAAATCGGATTGCTTCCATTCTGGCAACTGGGGAAAATGTCTCTTCAAAGTCGATTCCTTCAACATGTGTGTATCATTTACACACCAATCTAGCTTTGTTCCTTGTAACATGTCCATCTTCATTCAATTTATTTCTGAATACCCACTTTGTGTCAATCACATTCTTATTCTTTGGTCTTAGAACCAATTCTCAAGTGTCATTCTTCTCTATGTGATCTAATTCTTCATCTATGGCCTTATTCCAAAATTCATCCTTGCTAGCCTCTTCAAAACGGTTTGGTTCAATTGTAGATGAGAGTGTTAGGTATGTTTGTTCTGGTGAACGAATTCTTCTTCTAGTGTCAACTCCTGCATCGATGTTTATGATAATATGATCTGAAGAATGATTCTTCTGTACTCGTTTTTTAGGTGTCTTTGGAGGCACTTGTTGAGATTTCTCTTCTATTTCTGTCTGATCCTATTCATCTCCCCCTTCTAGTTCTTCTTCATCTTCTACTTCTTCTTTGTAAAACTGTTCCATTGATTCATTTACTTCTTCCTTTAATTCTCGTCCACATGTTTAATCAATTGTTACATTGATGTTTTCCACAACTTTGTTCAACCTAAGATTGTAACATTTGTATACTTTCCTTGTACTTGAGTAACCAACAAGTACTCCTTTGTCTACACGAGAGTCAAACTTTCCCATTCTTCCATCTTCTCTTTTGATGTAGCATTTACTTCCAAATACTCTGAAGTGCTTCACATTTGCTAGTTTTTCTTTCCATAGCTCGTAGGGAGTTTTGACAGTGTTTTTTTTGAGCATTACTCTATTTTGAATGTGTACCATTGTATGCACTACATGTGTCCAAAAGATATCTCTCAATTTGGAATCCATTAGCATTGTTTGATCCATTTCTTGTACTGTCTTGTTCTTTCTTTCAACAACTTCATTTTGTTGAGGTGTCCTAGCAACAGAGAATTGCCTTTTTATTCCATGCCTACTGCAGTAGTCCATAAATTTCTTTGAAGTGAACTCTCCTCCATTATCAGATATCAAACATTTGATTTTTGAATCCATTTCATTTTCAAGCATTTCCTTATAGACCTTGAAGTTTTCAAAATCTTCTGACTTATTCATGAGAAAACAAACTACAGTCATTCTAATATAATCATCAACTAATAACATAAAGTATTTCTCACCTTTTAAACCCTTTGTTGTAGTTGGTCCAACCAGATTAGTATGCACAATTTCAAGTGGTCTTGTCATTGAATATTCTTTTAATTTAAACCTGGTCTTTGTTTGCTTTCCTTGTTGATAATGCTTGCATAAAGTGTTGGTTGGTTTCGTGATCTGGGACATTTCTCTAACTGCTTCATTTTTGTTGACTTTGAAAAGGTTATCAAAGTGTATGTGACCCATTCTTCAGTGCCATAGCCGAATTTCATCTTCCTTTCCTAGACAACACTTTTCATTTCCAATTTCACTTAATACATATATGTTTCTTGAAGTTCTTACAGCCTTTGCAATCAATTTTCATGAACCTTCTTTTCTTCTCTCGCACTTTTGTGAATCGAAAGTAACTTTATGACCTTGGTCACACATTTGACTCACACTTGAAGGTTATGTTTCATATCTTCTACTAGTAGAACATTTTCTTCCTTGGTATTCTTGTTTCCAATTCTGATTGTGCATTTTTCAATGATTTTAGTTGAATCATCAGTTCCGAAGGACACTGGTCCATTTCTTTCCTTTCTTAATGTAAAAAGTCTGTCTTTAGCACCTGTCATGTGTTTTGAATAGCCACTGCCAACATACCAACCACGTTTCTTATGATTAACTTGTAGAGTGAGTGTGCATTCTTCATTGCTATATGATTCTGCTTTCTTATCCATGTTCTCTTTTGAGGTTCCTATCTGTGACTGTTGTTGCTCTGTTGTGGTTTTCTAGGAGGAACTGTCATTCTGCAATCTTTGACCAAGTGTCCAAAGTTGTTACACGTGTAGCATTCCACTTCAGTGTTGAATGATTCAAACATATTGTAACTTCTTCTCTATGTTTCACTAGGTCTTCTTGGATAAGCCTTTTGTATGTGACTTTCAAAGTTGTTTATGTTCCTGCTGTTAGCTCTGCAATTCATAGCTTTATGTCCAAAATTATTGTATGCATAACATAAACCAAAAAATATAGTTTGATACCTGGGAGTTGAAGATCTTCTTAAAGGAGTTGCTCTTCTGAATCCTTCTTCTTCCTGAGGCCTATCTGTCAGGCGTTGATTCTGAAATCTGAATCTTCTTAGTGGAGGAGTGTCCCTGTAATCTTATGTGTAGGTCTTCCTATCCCCTTTGATTGTTTCTACATAACTTTTTGGATATGTTTATTGTTTTGTTGTTTTGGAGATTGATCCATTTTCTATCTTATTGTATCCAAGTCCGGTCTTGTCATGATGAGGCTTTTCACTGTTGATAATTTCATCTAAAACTTTTGAATTGTTCTGCATATTTTTCTTTTAAAGATCTTTTCTTAATGTGACAATCTATGCTTCCAAATTTTCAATGATCTTGTCTCTTTCTTCTAGATTTCCTTTGAGTGCTTCTTCAATTTTTTTATCTTCTTCTATTTGAACATTCAAAATTGTGATCATTTGTTCTAGTTCCTAAGTGCCTTCTTTCTTGTCTAGTTCTGCTTGTAGCTTCTTGTTTTTTTTATTTTCTCTTCTTATAACCTCTATGGTAGTCAACAATTATTCTTGGTAGTTAAGTTCTACCTCTTCATATTCTTCTTCGATGTCTTCATTATCAGAGTATTCTATTACCCTGAATATAACTTTTTCTATCTTATTGTCACTGAATTCATCTTCATCTGATGAGGAGATGTCTTCTTTGGTGCAGAAACTTTTCTTGAAATCTTTCTTTATGGCTTTTTTGTCTTTATATGTTTGTTTGTTATTTGAGTAATCTTCATCATTCCTCTTATTTTTCTTATGAGGACGTTTGTTAGCAAAATTACCAATACCATCACAATTAAAAAAAATCAATGGAAGCTTACATTTATATCTGTCGTTAGTTCCCTTGTTCAATCTTCTGACAAAGTTGACCACTTCTTCATCATATTCCGAGATTTCATTGTTGTTGCTATGTTATTTTTCATTTTGCTTTCTCTTTTGCTTTGATTTTTTGGATGCTTTGAAAGTTGTTTCTTTTATATCTGGATTTTCTTGTTCAGTTCTCATTTCATATGCTGTGAAGATTCCATATAGTTAGTCTATGCATATTGAGTCTAGATATTCTCTTTCTTCTAGTGTTGATATCTTAGGTTCAAATCTCATAGGAAGAGATCTTAGTACCTTTCGAACAATTACAGATTCTTTAATTTCTTCTCCCAATCATATGATTGCATTTACTATTTCATCGACTCATAATAAGTAAGCTGCAATATTTTCATCTTTCTTCTTTTTTAGTTGTTCGAACTAACCTCTATAAGTTTGAAGCTTTGTTGCTTTGACTTTTGAATCTCCTTCATAAATTTTTTGAAGCTTGTCTCAAATATCTTTAGTAGATTTACAATGTATAAATTTGGTGTATATTGATTCACAAAGACCATTCAGAAGTGCATTTGTGGCTTTGGAATCATTTTGACTGAGTTTTATTTCTCTTTTATTTGTTGGCGGAACTATTGGTTCTTTGTATCCATCTTACTGATTGTCAAATTTCAAATCCTTGTGTCTGTATATATGTTTTCATCCTTCTACTCCAAAATGCATACTTTTGTCCATCAAATTGTGGTATTCCATTTTTATACATGTTGTTGGTCTCCATGATCTATCTAAAGGAACCTGCTCTGATACCAATGGTTGGATTACTGAAAAGAAGGGTGAATCAGTAATAGAGCAATTTAATCATTTTTCACCATAAAATGCAAGTGTTATATCAATGTAGTATTACATCCAATAGTTGTAGAATAAATAAACAATGAACAAATGAACAATCATACACATACATAGTACACCATTGTTTTACGTGGAAACCTAAAGTGGGAGAAAACCACAAAATGTTTTTTCTTATGTATTTAAGAATTATATTCATTGGAAGCACCAATTTCTTTTGTTTTCCAGCTGCAACTGGAAGAAGGCTCCAACCCCCTAATTTCTTAGGCTACAACCTGAGGGAAGCTCCAACTCCCCAATTCTTTGGCTACAACCAAAAGGAAGCTACAACCCCTATGTTTTCGACTACAACCGGAAGGTGTCTACAACCACATGTCCTTGCTCCATCCAACCGCCCTGAAATATAAGTGTCAAATGTAGAAACTGAATATGTCACTGAGAAACCCGTCATTGCATACTCATCAACCAATCTGATCTGATCACATATACCTCAAACAATATACCACAAGTCTGTACCTCAAACCATGTGCTAGAACCTCATTGTTATACAACCTCTATCTGTACCAATAACTTCAACAACATACCTCAACCAAAATCTCTCAAACATGAACCAATACTAAACTTCAGTAGATCTACCTCAGATCAACTTTACAACAAGCCACAAACTCCCAAGAGGGCATCCAACATATTTACAAGGCAAACCCTCAACTTGATTCATAAATTCAACACTACAAATATGAAAACCATGCCCTTTTTTCTTCTTGTAGTGTTTTGTTGCCATGGTTTTGTTGTTGTGAATCTACTGCCGCAATTTTTCTGTCGCACTTTTTCTGCTGTGGTTTTTCTGCCGCACTTTTCCTGCTGCGATTTTTATGGCGCACTTTTTCTTTTGCAGTTTTCCTGCCGCACTTTTCTTGCCACATTTTTCTTGCTGCAATTTTTCTGCTGCACTTTTTCTACTGCACTTTTCCTGCCACACTTTTCTCTATCAATAGAACCTGCCCAAATAACTTTTCACAAAAATAGATATTCAATGATATTCGTCTGTTTTGAATGAGAGACCCTTGCCTCTTATTTATACTTTTATGTAGCTTCCTCAAGGGGTTACCTTCTAACCATCTTAACTCACTTTCATTATTTTAAAGTTAACCCACTTATAACCACTTGTCCACTTAACTTAACCACTTTCCATAATTAGTAAGTTCTCCATTAACTTTATTATTTAAATAATTTATTTTACATCCTTTTTTACTTATAGTACACTCATCGCTTCACTTTATTATTTAAATAATTTCTTCTTTGCAAACACTTTGACTACTTTGATCTTTTGGGGCTTCTAGATGACTCATGAGGATTCTCCAACTTCACATGGCCATAACTCTCTAACCGTGAGGAGTTATGTGACGTTCCACATACCACCGAAAATGACATGAAATGTACTATCCATCTAGAATAGTATTACCTACAAATATATTAAAACTCATACCATTATACATCAAACAAACTTGGGTCCATTACGCAAACCTTTGTGTTATTGGACTTTCTTCAAGGGTTGACATCAATGAAAATCAACCCAGATAATCAACAATACAAACATGAGAAGTAAAATATTAATAACACATTCCCTGATAATAACAAACAAAAACTTTTAAAAATCAAAATTTTAAACTATCATTCTTGAATAAACCCATCATTGATGAAATCCTCTTTTATTGAGAATACCATCTCATTTGATCAGAGAAAAGACACTTGTCATGAAGAGAAGAAAAAAGGAAAGAGAAATACCATTCTAATGACATAAGGAAATAGACCATCTATATAAATTTAACATTATAGAATATATCTATATAAGATCTACTCTAGTAACAAATTAGTATATTGTATTGAGATCTATATTAAAAAATTGCAAGAATAATATATTATAAATCAACATTAAATATCTATAATAAAGTTGCTAGAATATTAAAGTTATTGATATTATACTATAATAAATAATAAAAGTGTATCTAAATATATACTTCATAAAAGTGGTTAATAAATATACAACATATTGTTGATTAATTGAGTTGGTTGTCATTGATGTCAACCCTTGAAAAAATTCTGGTAGCACAAAGGTTTGGATAATGGACCCAAGTTTGTTTGATGGATAATGGTATGAGTTTTGATATATTTGCAGGCAAGACTATTCTAGATGGATAGTAAGAAAAAATTCTGGTACAAATTTCAGTAGCACAAAGGTTTGGGTAATGGACCCAATTTTGTTTGATGGATAATGGCATGAGTTTTGATATATTTGCAGGTAAGAATATTCTAGATCGATAGTACATGTCATCTCATTTCCGGTGGTATGTGGAACGTCACATAACTCCTCACGGTTAGAGAGTTATGACCATGTGAAGTTGGAGAACCCTCATGAGTCATCTAGAAGCCCCAAAAGGTCAAAGTAGTCAAAGTGGTTAAAGAGATTTTAGAAGGTAAATAATAAAGTGAAGTGATGAGTGTACTATAAGTCAAAGTGAATACAAAAAAAAATATTTAAATAATAAAGTTAATGGATAAATTACTAAGTGGAGAAGTGGTTAGAAGTGGGTTAGCCCTAAAATAAGGAAAGTGGTTTAAGATGGTTAGAAGGTAACTCCTTTAGGTAAAATGAAGTGATGAATGTACTATAAGTTAAAGTGGATAAAAAATAAATTATTTAAATAATAAAGTTAATGGATAAATTTCTAAGTGGTTAGAAGTGGGTTAACCCTAAAATAAGGAAAGTGGGTTAAGATGGTTAAAAGACAACTCCTTGAAGAAGCTACATGAAAGTATAAATAAGAGGCAAGACTCTCTCATTTTAAATCACACTTGAGCATATTGAATATCTACAAATAACTGAGGTAACCAAAGGATATCTAAGCCGAATTTTAGAGGGAACGTGAAATAAAAAAAGGTTGAAATTCAAGGGAGTATAAATTCTTTTGATGATGTTTTCTAAGGTATGTTATTTACAGGTAATTTCACTATTTTCTCAATAAAAAAAAATTTATAATGATTCAGACCGTGAAATTGGGAGGCCATTGAGTAAACATATCCAAGTAGTTGTGATACAAATTTCAGCTTGTGGGTCGTTGTATTTTTGGAGTTACACGACGTGGAAAACAGAGATTGTGGTTAATCTTGAAACTAGTCTAAAACAAGTGTTTTGGGTAAAAACATCATAACTTCTTCATAATAGATCCAAATTCAGTAAGACCAAACATATTGGTTAGCGTACAGTCTATTGTATTATGTGTACAATTTTGAGATCCATACAAGAAATATTCCATGTGGGGCATGCTCTACGAGTTCGACCTCTAGAGTAAGCTAGAATTCAACAAGGTATGTCATTATTGCTATAACTCCTTTTCTGAGAGGTTCCAAGTACTGAAATATGGAGGAATTGCATAAAAGACACTGAAGAATATTATGTACCATTTTCAGATCTTTATTCATTACAGGTACATAGTATGATTATTGCAAGTTAGGGTTGTTGACTAATCCAAAATTAGTCATGTGAGACTAAAATAAAGTTTGATAAAATGCTAGTCTCTTGTTGTTAAAGATAAGGAAGGTTTTTAGGTATGTGATCATATACACCAGGTCTATTATAGATTTACAAATCAGATTTGGATGATGAAATTGATGAGGGCTTTTGGTTGAGGTATGTTATAGATAGAGGTTGTGTAACAGTGAGGTTGTGGCACATGGTTTGATGTAATGGGTTATGATATTTGGTTATGGGTAGTGTGATGTATTTCTAGAGAAATTTTAATGGTTATATTGGTATATGTATTTGGTATATGGTTGAGGTACATGGTTGAGACAAGTAGTTGATGAGTTGGCACATACATGAGGTGTATAGTTGATGATGTTGGTAAATCTTGATGAGTTATAGTTTATGTGTATTTGATGCATGATTGGTACATATTTTGTGCATGGTTGATGCACTCGTTGATGGTACAAGTTTGTGCATGGTTGATGCACTTATTTCTGATACAAGCTAATTACAGGTTGAGGTACAGGTTGGCGCATAGTTGATGCACTTGTTTATGGTACATGTTGATTGCATGTTGGTGCATGGTTGATGCACTTGTTTATGGTACGGTTTGATTACATGTTGGTGCATGGTTGATGCACTTGTTTATGGTACATGTTGATTGGTACAGGTTTACAACAGTATATCTCACAGTAATAGTGTGGCAATGGTTCCATCATTCTACTTCTATGTCAGGGCGGTTGGACGGGGCAATGGCATGTGGTTGTAGCCACCTTCCAGTTGTAGCCAAAGAACATAGAGGGTTGTAGCCAGAGAATTGAGGAGTTGGAGCTTCCTTCAGGTTGTAGCCTGAGAAACTAGGGGGTTGGAGCCTCCTTCCAGTTGCAGCTGAAAAACAAAGGAAGTTGGTGCTTCCAATGAATGAAATTATTAAATACATATAAGAAAAAACATTATGTGTTTTTTTCCCTCTTTGAGTTTCCACGTAAAAACATTGGTGCACTATGTATGTATATGATTGTTCATTTGTTCATTTTTTATTTACTCTACAACTATTAGATGATAATGCTACATTGATATAACACTTGCATTTTTTGTTAAAAATGATTGAATTACTTTATTATTGATTCACCCCCCCTCTCAGTAATCCAACAATTGGTATCAGAGCTAGTTCTTTTAGGAAACAATTTAACCACTGGAAGGAGATCATTGATTATTTTGAGAATGGAGTACCAATGTTTAATGGTCAGAATGATTTTAAGTATGAGATGTGGAGCAAAAGGACGAAAGTATTTTTACAGGAAAAAGGACATTATATTTGGCTATCAGTTGTTAAAGGGTATGATAGTTCAAAAAGGGAAAAGATTACGGCCAAGAAGGAATTGAAGAAGAATAACAAAATAACAATGGATTTCATCTGGGAAGGATTACCTAATCTGGTAATAGAAAAGGTTGGTAAATGTTCATCAGCCAAAAGACTTTGGGGTAAGTTACATGACATATATTCTTCACCCATCACAGATTCAGAAAATGTCAAAGAAGATGCAGATACAGATCAAGAAGAAATATGTTCACCATGTCAAACAGATTCAAAAGATGAAGATTACATAATCAACATAGCTATTTGGTTTTTCTTTAATTGTGAAAAACGCGAACATCTTGAAATAGAATGCCATGAAGGAAATGAGACAGAAAAACAAATTGAAAAAGAAGACAATTATGAGGCAGAATTGATTAGTGTTTTAGAAGAACTAAGATAAGAAAACAAGTCACTCAAAAAAGAATTGATGAAACAAAAGGAAAGTGTTCACATTTTTTAAGAATTCCAATATGTCATCGATAACTTAATAACTCATCTAGAAGAAGCCAGAAAGATCGAAGAAAATCTTAAATATCAAAAGCAATGTTTGGAAGCCAACGTAGCAGTACAGAAAGAAGAAGCATAAATGAGAAAGAATATATTGAAAGATCATCTTCAGGAAAGAACTAACAATCTAAACCAGTTTGAGTCAGAGTTTGGTTAAGAAGAGAAAGTAATTGAATAAGAAATAATCACATTAAAAATTTAGCTTGAAGAAGCAAAGAGAACAGAAGAAGTCATGAAGTCTCATATATTAAAGAAAGAAGAAGAGGATGAGAAGCTTGAAGAAGAAGTTGTCACATTGAAAAGTAAAATCATCAAGCTTAAAAAGAACATTGAAGAGACAGAAACGTCCACATCAGTTACATAGAATGAAGAGAATCACTCTAGGTTGCTAGAAAAGAAGAATGAATAAAATAGAAAGAGTTATGCATAAGTACTCAAAGGAAGGAATCATGGTCAACCAGAATCTAAGAAAACTATTGAAGATACATCTTCAATAAGACCATCTGTGTCCAAGCCACAAATAAGCTTCAATCATGATAATGATCAGTCAAGACAGAAATTCAAAAGGACTACACTACAAAGAAGATCATTCACTCCCATGTATTCAAATTTCTTTTATGGTCATTGTTTTTATTGTACTAATTTTGGACATAAGGTTGCAGATTGCAGGGATTATAAAAGAAATGTTCAAGCAAGAAGTGTCTATGTGGCCGCATGTAACATTGAGTGTTACAACTGTCATAACTATGGACACATAGTCAATTATTATAGAAGCATGATTGATACTTCCATGAAAGAGAACATTGATATCAGATATAAGAAAGTATGAATAAGAAAACATGAAGAATAGGTGAACAAAGACCAAGTACCAGGGATCACAATATTGGTAATAAAACGAGAAGAAGAAAATTCTACAGAGAAAAATAAAGATGTCAGATACAGAAAAGTTTAGAAAATAACTGAAAGAGTGGAAGGACAGGTAAATAAGGAACATGTTCAAAAGAGTGCACTTTCAGGCATTGTAGTGAAAGATGAATCCACAGACAAAAAGAAAGAAGTCATAGCTCAAAGAGATAATGAATCTACCAATGAAGATGATGACAAATCTACCAATAAAGATGATGGTGAATACACATCAGAGTAGGAATTGTTCTGAGCTATTCGGCTTAGAGACTCCCATGTAATATGAATATTAGATAGGGGGATTCTATGTGATAGTTGTGACAGACTAAAGAACCATCCTTCAAGCAACTTACAGAGTTTGAGAAGAAAGATTCAGAGCAGTCAGTGAGCAGAAGTACAGTTTGATAAATTAATCAAAACTTCATGATAATATAGTGATAAATGGGTTAGCATTATGGACATTTGCGCAAGTAGAGTCTTGGACAGTATGGACAGAGATGGATTCATAAGAACACTTAGCAGGTTTGGACAGATATATGATAGTGGACAAGAGCATGGATTCATAGATTGGTTCAGAAAGTGGTTCAAAGACAAATGAACATTATCATAATGGATGATAATTACACAGGAAACGGCTCGAACAATGCTAATGGATTCAAAATTGACAGATATTTTGTAGACACATACAGTGCATACAACAGTTCACATTCAAAACATAGTAATGCTTAGAAACAATAATGACAAAATTCCTTACAAACTATGGAAAGGAAGCGCGGACAACAACCTCTACATCAAGGTAACTCAAGGTAGTATTTTATTAATTGAAATTTATGTTGATGATATTGTTTTACAAGTACTAATGACAGGTTAAGCCAAACAATTTCAAAGGATATGCATAATGAATTTGAAATGTCATTACTTGGAGAACTATCCTTCTTTTTGGGTCTTCAGATATGTCAAAGTAACCAAGGAATTTTTATTTCTCAAACTAAGTATATCAGAGAAATGTTAAAGTGGTACATATGGAAGATTACAAACTAGTTACCACTCATATGCAAACTAGTTGCAAGTTGAGCAAAGATGATGATTCAAATTCTACAGACCAGAGGCAATACAGGTCAATGATTGGTAGCATACTATATGTGACAACATCCAGAGTAGATGTAATGCAGGCAATTGGACAGGTGGCACGATTTCAAGCAGCACCATAGGAATCACGTGTGTTAGCAGTAAAGAGGATTTTCAGATATCTCAAAGGAACATAAGAGTTTGGATTATGGTATCCAAAAGGAAATGATCTATCACTTAATGCCTACACAGATGAAGATTGGGCAGGTTGCATTGATGACCGACAAAGAACTAGTGGAGCAGTGTTCTACTTGGGTGAGTGTTTAGTATCATGGATAAGCAAGAAACAATCATCAATATACTTATCTACAACTGAGGCATAGTATATTCCAGCAACAACATGGTGTACAAAATTTCTATGGATGAAACAAACTCTGACAGATATACAGGTTGAGTATGATGTGTTATAATTGCAAATGCGGAAAACACAATTCACATATGATAATTAACAATCAAACAGATAAGAAACACATGGATTTTACATGGTTCACCCAAACGTTGGGCTACGTCCACCAAGCGTAGGCATCGGTTGTCTTATTATTCAGATCATGGAGATTACATCAGACTTGCAAGTTCTCACTATGTCTCTCTCTTTGCCTCTACGGGCTTACATGTATTTATATACATTTACAAGAAACTGATTATTAAATGCAATCCCTATCCATATTCTAACTTGGTCTATTTGGTTGTAACTAATGCAGAATAATAGTATCCAAATCCATTCTTGGAGGAATTCATTGTCACCAAATCCCAACAATCTCTAGCTTGACAACAATTAACATGATACCTTGCTCCTTCCTTTTGTTCATCACCTTTTCTGCAAGCTAAGAGAAGCCAAGCACCACTGCAAATTATTTAATAAAATTGGTTTCATGATCTCGCCTGTGTGACTTGCGAAAGTTTGGATTTCCTAAGGGGTCACTCCACCTCCAACATGTCTTCCACAACTGTGTTGTGAGACATATTTAGTGATAGATCTCCTTCTATCCAAGACACTTGTATTACAATATACATTACAATTATCACAGACCATCTCAGTGTAACCATTATAGGTGACATTTGTGCTTCTCAAACGCGGAAGCACCCATTTCACTGCAACACCTGAATCTATCACGTATCTGACAACATCATTAGCATGTGAAACATCTTGTCTTAACCATTTCATCACATAGAAAAAACCTCCTACTGAAATTACACGAGACATAACCTTTTCTTATTTATAGACATGCCCTATGCTTGAAGAAAACTTATAATGGAAAGAAAGAGGGATAAAAACAGGTTTTACAATGTTCATGTTGAAGTCCAACCACAGCTTACCATTACCATCTCTGTGTACTTTCATGCCCATAATTTGTTTTTCTTCTCCTTGATCCCTCATCTGAATTGTCTTGTCCACCTGTGTCAATTTCTTACTGATCGTATCCATGCTTCGGCTTGCATCGAGCATATCATCAACAAATAACAGCAAGACTGTGAATGTACTATAAACTGTATATTCATTCCTAACCTTTGAAAAAATCTGACTCACTATGAAGGATTCAAACCTCTGGTATATTTTCATGGGTACCAATAGGCCATACAATGAATTATCTAGCTTGCAAACAAATTTATCATTGCAATATTGAATCAACCATTTTGGTTGTTCCATACATACTATATCTTTGTCAATGATGACCTTGTGAGAAGTAGGATCTCAAACACAACATCCCTTTATACCACCATCATAACTTGCAGAGATATAAAATAAGCAAGAATTCAGAAACAAAGATTTTAAGTCTGGAAATGATTTACCGCTTACCAGTACCTGCAATTCTTTCTTGCTCTTATGACCTTGATGCTTCTTCCATAAACAAGAATATGCATCTGCCACTTTAGATGTTACTTCAGTATTTCCTTCCATCTTATAAAGGTTATTAACATTTGTTGCCTTCATCACTACTAAACTACTTTTTGATAATGTGAGTACTCCACCTTGACCTGTATACCTATATCCACAAGAATCCAACACTCCCAATGAAATAAAATTTGATTTAAGTTCATGTACATATCTAACATCCCTTAATTCCCTAACAATACCATCGAACATCCTGATTATAATATTATCAACCCCAGCAGTTTTACAAGGAATACCATTTCCCATAAACACTACACCCTCATCAACAGAGTGGTAAGAAATGAACCAATTTCTATGTGAGCACATGTGGTGGGAGGCACCTGAATCTAACTGTCATTCTTCTTGATATTGTAAATTACTAGAAATGGATAAAACTTGATCAATCATACCTGAATTTGTTACAGCCAAATTTTCTTCCTTCTTAGAGTTTTCCTCAGATTCCTTTCTTTTCTAGCAATCTTTCTTTAGATGTCATGTTAACATTTTTCTTTACCCTTTCTATGTCTTGACTTAGATCGAGAAAAACTTTTCTGGTTCTGCTCTTTAGTTTGACCTCTAACCAGCATCGCCTCTGAATTTGAGGTTTCTTGACTAGATTTTCTCCTCATCTCCTCAGCCAACAAAGCTCCCACAACATAGTCATAATCCAAAACATCTACTGAGCTAAAACTAATAGAGGTGACTAGATTATCCCAAGACTCAGGCAACGAACACAATAGTGTAATAACCTTATCTTCATCTTTGAATTTAATTTCCATACTAGTCAATTGAACTATAAGGGTATTGAAGGTATTTAAATGGTCAACAACTTTTGTACCTTCTTTCATCCGAAAATTGTACAACTGTCTCTTCAAGTAGATTATGCTCGTCAAGGACTTCATCATATATAGACTTTCCAACTTTTTCCATAAGCATGATGTTGTATCCTCTCCTACGATATTAAACATAATATCATCCACCAGACATAAACGAATGGTTCTAAGAGATTTTGCATCCATATCTTCCCATTCCTCATTCATCATGGTTGTTGGTTTCTTTGACTTGTCTGCCAATGCTTTTTGCAACCCTTGTTGCACCAGTAAATCCCGCATCTTAAGCTTCCAGAGCTCAAAGTTGATTTTACCACTGAACTTTTCAACTTCAAACTTCGAACTCTACATCTTATCCATTAGCACAAAAAAAATTTAATGCCCACTTCTTATAAAACCCAAGGCCTTTTGAAAAATAATGTGGAGGAATAATAAATAAGGTTAAATGTGGATCCTTAATAAATAAGGTTAAATGATAACCACAAAAGGTTTAAAATAATAAAAATTTATATATATCATAAAACCTTTTATATCCACTTCAATTTACATAACATCAACGTGAGATCCACCTCACATAAAAGGTACTCCTTTAAAGTACTATATTTTATCCTCCACCTTTATATTATATTTAATTCCAAATATAATAATAAACCATACATTTCCACTTACATAAAACCATACCTTTAATTTTTAGAAGGAAAAATTCATATGAATGTTTATCTTAAGGAGTCGTTGCACCTCGTATGGGTTGTTCCTTGCGACGTGCTAGTATGGGTTGTCGCATCTCCCACTACAACCAGGATGTGACGATGTATGGTGGTCGTCGCCCCTCCTGATAAAGCCAGGGCGCGACATGCTCAAGATTTTTCGAGAAACAGAAGGGAAGCCTATAGGATGTCGCACCTTCCAAGATGAGGCACCTGCTATGATGTGGAGATCGACGCATTGTACACAGGTTTCACTCCTGCGGCTCCTCTGAGAATTTGACGCCCTCAACACCTCTCCTTTAACTAGCTCTGATACCACTTGTTAAAATTACAAATGCGGAAAACACAATTCACATATGATAATTAACAATCACACGGATAAGAAACACAAGGATTTTACGTGGTTCACCCAAACGTTGGGCTATGTCCACCAAGCATAGGCATCGATTGTCTTATTATTCAGATTATGGAGATTACAACAGACTTGCAAGTTCTCACTCTGTCTCTCTCTTTTCCTCTACGGGCTTACATGTATTTATATACATTTACAAGAAACTGATTATTAAATGCAATCCCTATCCATATTCTAACTTGGTCTATTTGGATGTAACCAACGCATAATAATAGGATCCAAATCCATCCTTGGAGGAATTCGTTGTCACCAAATCCCAACATGATGATCCCATTCCAATCTATTATGATAATACAAGCGCCATCAATATCTCAAAGAACCCGATGATGCATTCCAAGACGAAGCACATTCCAATCAAGTATCACTTTCTATGGGAACATGTTACAGAAAAGAACATCAGAGTTGAATATGTGGGCACAAAATAACAAGTGGCAGACATCTTTACAAAATCGCTTCCATGGGAAGCTTTTGAGTATCTACGCGAGAGACTCGAAGTAATTTCTACTCCAAAATGAATGCTTTTGAATGCTTAGCTTATATGTCGTAGATCTACACGAGGAAGCACCATAAAGATGATAGTTCAGGTTGGGATATCAGTTTCAAGAAGATTTCAGTCAAGGGGAGTATCCCCACAGACAGTTCAGTTAGAGGGAGCAACCCCAGATGGAAAGATTCCTTTGCTATTGATGACAAAGGGGGAGAGATTTATCAGATGCAAAGGTAAATGCTTGGAGAAAGAGTACAAAGACATGGTTCTAGGGGGTGTGATGGTCACAGGAGAAGCATGAGTGATATGACTTAAGTATTGCATCAGAATGTTGCCATCAATGCCAACGGGGGATATTGTTGATTAATTGGGTTGGTTGTCATCGATGTCAACCCTAGAAAAAAGTCCAGTATCACAAAGGTTTGGATAATGGACCCAAGTTTGTTTGATGGATAATGGTATGAGTTTTGATATATTTGAAGGTAAGATTATTCTAGATCGATAGTATATGTCATGCCATTTCTGGTGGTATGTGAAACGCCACATAACTCCTCACGGTTAGAGAGTTATGGCCATGTGAAGTTGGAGAACCCTCATGAGTCATCTAGAAGCCCCAAAAGGTCAAAGTAGTCAAAGTGGTTTAAGATATTTTAGAAGGCAAATAATAAAGTGAAGTGATGAGTGTACTATAATTCAAAGTGAATACAAAAGAAATTATTTAAATAATAAAGTTAATGGAGAAATTACTAAATGGAGAAGTGGTTAGAAGTGGGTTAGCCCTAAAATAAAGAAAGTGGTTTAAGATGGTTAGAAGGTAACCCCTTAATGTAAAGTGAAGTGTTAAGTGTACTATAAGTCAAAGTAGATACAAAATAAATTTAATGGAGAAATTACTAAGTGGACAAGTGGTTAGAAGTGGGTTAACCCTAAAATAAGGAAAGTGGGTTAAAATGGTTAAAAGGTAACCCCTTGAGGAAGCTACATGAAAGTATAAATAAGAGGCACGACTCTCTCATTTTAAATCACACTTGAGCATATTGAATATCTACAAGTGACTGAGGTAACTAAAGGATATCTAAGCCGAATTTTAGAGGGAAGGTGAAGTAAAGAAAGTCGGAATTCAATGGAGGATAAATTATTTTGATGATGCTTTCTAAGGTATGTTATTTACAGGTCATCTCACCATTTTCACAATAACGTTTTTTCTATAATGATTCAAACCATGAAATTGGGGGGCCATTGAGGAAACATATCCAAGTAGTTGTGATACAAAGCCCAGCTTGTGGGTCATTGCATTTTTGGAGTTACACGCTGTGGAAAATAGGGTTTGTGGCTAGTCCTAAAACTATTCTAAAACAAGTGTTTCGGGTAAAAACATCATAACAGATCCAAATGTATTGGTTATAGTACAGTCTTTAGCATTTTGTGTACAATTTTCAGATCCATATAATAAATATTCCATGCGGGACACACTCTACAAATTCGATTTCTAGAGTAAGCCAGAATTCAACAAGGTATGTCATTTTTTCTATAACTCATTTTCTGAGAGGTTCCAAGTAGTGAAATATGGAGGAATTGCATAAATACATTGAAGAAGATTGTGTACCATTTTCGGATCTTTATTCATTACAGGTACATAGTTATGATTATTGCAAGTTAGGGTTATTGACTAATCCAAAATTAGTCACGTGAGACTAAAGTAAAGTTTGATAAAATTCTAGTCTCTTATTGTTAAAGTTAAGGAAGATTTTCAGGTATGTGATCATATACACCAGGTCTATTATAGAGTTAGAAATCAGATTTGGATGATGAAATTGATGAGGGATTTTGGTTGAGGTATGTTACAGATAGAGGTTGTATAACAGTGAGGTTGTGGCACATGGTTTGATGTAATGGTTTATGGTATTTGGTTATGAATAGTGTGATGTATTGCTAGAGAACTTTTGATGGTTATATTGGTATATGTATTTGGTATATGGTTGAAATACATGTTGGGTACATGGTTGAGATAAGTAGTTGATGAGTTGACACATACATAAGGTGTATAGTTGATGATGTTGGTACATCTTGATGAGTCATAGTTTAGGTGTATTTGATGCATAATTGATACATATTTGATGCATGGTTGATGCACTCGTTGATGGTACAGGTTGAGGTACAGGTTGGTGCATGGTTGATGCACTTGTTTATGGTACATACTTATTACAGGTTGAGGTATAGGTTGGTGCATGGTTGATGCACTTGTTAATGGTACAGGTTGATTATAGGTTGAGGTATAGGTTGGTGCATGGTTGATGCACTTGTTTATGGTACGGGATGGTTACAGGTTGTTTGGTACAGGTTGGTGCATGGTTGATGCACTTGTTTATGGTACAGGTTGATTGGTACAGGTTTACAACAGTGTATCTCAGAGTAATAGTGTGACAGTGGTTCCATCATTCTAATTCTATGTTAAGGCGGTTGGACTGGGTAAGGACAGGTGGTTGTAGCCACCTTTCGGTTGTAGCCAGAGAACATAGGGGGTTGTAGCCTCCTTCTTGTTGTAGCAAGAGAATTGGGGAGTTGGAGCTTCCTTCAAGTTGTAGCTTGAGAAACTAGGGGGTTGGAGCCTCCTTCCAGTTGCAGCTAGAAAATAAAGGAAGTCGGTGCTTCTAATGAATGTAATTCTTAAAGACATATAAGAAAAAACATTTCCTGGTTTTGTCCCGCTTTAGGTTTCCACATAAAAACAGTGGTGTACTGTGTATGTGTATAATTTCTCATTTGTTCATTGTTTATTTACTCTGCAACTATTGGATAATAATGCTACATTGATATAACACTTGCATTTGTGGTAAAAAAAGATTAAATTACTCTATTACTTATTCACACCCTCCTCAGTAATCCAACACATATAATATGTGCGTACACCT
>ML805878.1:243747-264461 GCA_009831015.1 Picea engelmannii
AAAAATCTAATTACCATATTTTTATGATTAAGACTAACACAAATTTATTTTTAAGAGTGGTTCAAAGGCTTAATTACCATGATTATAATAACAATATTTTTTTAATAATACTAAAATAAATTTATAATGAACCAATTAAAAACAATTTTTTAAATATATCTCAAAAAAACAATTAGCGGAGTTCGAGACACTATTTGTAATCATTTAAAGTTTGTAAAAGAAAAAATATGATAATTTAAAATGCCCGGTACAAAGTTATGATAATTCTCTGATAAATATTCAATAAGAAAAGAGAATAATAATTCAAACTTGTCTACATAAACTTGATAAACTATACTTTAGGATCATGACATCATTTCATCCCTTTGTCAATAAATAAGCAGTGTAATGTCCCCATTTTTGGATTCCCTTGCTCTGCAGTTAGTGGTGACCTTATGGGTTTATGTCAACCTAATCAGACATGTAAATTGAGGCTAACAGTGAGCTCGGGAGGTTTGGAGGAGTTATATGATGCTCTCAGAGGTACACTTATCATCTTTCATCATTAGGATCATTCATGCGTAATCATATTTTGATTCCATTGCATTTTGACCATTTCCGTAATTTAGGAGTATTATTGAATATAATTTAATAAAATTTGCTAAAGTTGTCATTTTAATAAATTATTTGAGAGGGACACCTTAGTGTATTAGCTCGTTGGAACCAAGAGGAAAAACTATAAAGGTTGAGATGATAAAAAAGTGACTTCCAGTGGCTGGAAATGCTTTAAAGTCAAATAAATCACCTTTTGGAGAAAAAATGTTTATTAAATTAATAAAGTGATTCTATGAGCAAATATTAAAGATGAATTAAGTCACTTGAGTGTAAAAACATGAAAATGGGTATAAAGAAGAGATATAGGCTCATATTCTCTTCTTATGTGATTGATCATTTTTTCCCATTGGTTTGGAGAGCTCTTGGAGCCTTTGGGGTTTGGAGGAAACCCTTGTTTGATTGATTTCGGTGGTGAGACTATCCACCCTAGCTAATCCGGTTTCGGTGGTGAGATATTCCACCTTATCCATTGGTTGGGAGATCATCCAGATATTCCATTTTGAACTTATTGCTACAAAGATTCATTGGTTGGCTTCAGTTGGGGTTTCTGGAGCCATGGTTCTTGGAGAAGGCACATCACTTGGAATCCATGGTATTCATTTGTGGAGAGATCACATGGTACTCCATGGCATTCATTTTTTAGGAGGACACACTTGGTATTTCCTTGGCATTCACTTGGAGAGGGGTGTATGACTTGCATTCACTTGGAATTATTTGGAGAGGGGCACACTTAGCATTTCATTTACATTAATTTGGATAGGGGATGATCCAGATTTATTTTCGGAACGAAATGAAAACAGAGAAATTACAATGAAATGCTCATGAAAATTGCAAAAAATGGATAAATACAACAATACTTGATTTCTATTAATGAAATAATTATAAAAAGACTGTAAAAATACGGAGTGAAAGATTCGCTAGAATGGTGGCATATTTATCTCTGAGAAGAGATGTGATGGCTACGCTAATTCGCCAGAAGATGATTACAATGAGACTCTGAAGGCCTTTTTATGATAAACAGGAATGTCAAAACCCTAGACATCTGAAAACCTAACCCTAGGAGATGAAATGCCAAAAGTCGTGTAGGCCTCGTTTGGGTAAGTTAGTACATTAAATTTATGGGGTTGTAAAATTTGCATACGATCTTCGTTTTAGGCGCGTGATAGCCTGTTGGAAAGGTCTTTTCGAGAACTATGCATTACGCCATCAAACTCTAACTATGTCTAGAGTTTGACTGTGAAGAGCCAAAAAAACATTATTTAGGGGCCCAAAATGGCCCTAGAAGTACAACAAGATGTGTTGACATAAAAACATACAAAATAAGCTAGTTGGATTAGGTGGGAGGCCACCAGTGTCCACCTGGAATATGTGTAGGGCTTCAGACAACCCCGGAAGTGTAGAACCCAAAATTACAAAGAAGTACAGAAGAACGTGTTGCACTAAAAACTGACAAGAGGAACCAGTTGGATTAGGTGGGTGGCCATTAATATCCACCTGGATCAATCCTCCCCCCTTAGGAAGCAATGGTCTCCATTGCATTGAGTGCCCATGGAAGAGGGGAAAGCATTTTTTGAATCTGAAGCTTGGTGACCTGCGTGCCTTGTTAGAGAAGTTGTACTTCTTGGCTTGTGGAAGATTGTCACAAACTTGTTGTTGGAGGGGTTGAATCTGTTCCACCAACTTGTTTTCCCTAGGTTGGATGGGGAATCGTGTAGGAACCATTGTAGGTGAAGAAACAATATCTTCTCTCTCTTTGACAATCTATTTTTGTTGGATAGAAGATGTTGAGGTTGCAGTGGTTGTAGTGGTCTTCTGTACATTCTTTGAACAGACTGTGAAGAGGATGAATTTTGCAGTATGAGAGATTACCTTGCGGTGTTGTTTTGGTGAAGCAGTAGTCAAAACTACCTCTGGTATCTTGTAGAGCTGACCTCCCAGAGTAATAATGACACTACAGGGTCTAGACTCATAGACAACATGAAGTTTCCACATATATGGTTGGCCTAAAATAAAATCACAGACATCAAGAAGGACAATATCACACACTACCTCATCCTTGAAGGGATGGATGCCACAGAACAAACGACATTGTTGGTTGACGCGAAGATCTCATCCCTGGTGAAGCCACTCGATGTTGGATGGTTGCGGGTGTGGTGTTGTCAAAAACCACAACTGTTTGATGACCTTAGATGATATGAGGTTCTTATGGATGTTGTTACCAACAATGAAATGCAATGGGGTCCCCTTCACCCACATATGTGAATGGAAGAGGCACTCCCCCTCTTCAGGTCCTACTAGTTCTTCTAGTTGAATTGTTGTGGTCGCGATAGTAGTAGTGGGGTCTGTGTCGATGATCTGTCTGTTTTCAATATTTACTGGATCAGTTTCTGAATCAGGGTTCGGCTCCGTGTCTTTGACCTTGACCACCAATGACTATTTCGAGCGACATTCATCGGTGTTGTGCCATGGGTTTTTGTGGAAGTCACACCACTTCCTAATGTCATTCTTCGTATTTACTTTACCATTTTTGTCATGTGTCTTGGACTGGTTGTCTAGAGGTTGTTGGTTAGAATCGTCTTTACTGTGCTTTGGTTGTTGCAGATTTACAGACCCGAAATCCCATTTGTTTTGGTGCCTAAATTTATGCTCGATTTTGACATGATATCAATAGGCAAATCCCAATGATGAGATGTTTAGGAAATCCATTTTGGTTAGGATGTACCTATGCAAAGCCCCATGGTATTTCAGAACCAAATGTCTCTTAGAGTCTTTGATACCCAGCTTTGTGCGCAATGTATGGAAATTATTTGTGAACTTCGACACTATTTGACTCTTCTCTTGCCGCAGTGTGGTCCATCTCATGTACTGGTCTTCATAGTTATCAATAAGATAGTATTGTTCTTTGACCACATCCACAAAAAAATCCCAAGTGGGATCGACCTCATATATTCCAGATTCCTCTGTGGAACTTTCCTCCCAGTAAGTTTCCCACCAATGTTTGACATGGGGGAGAGCCTTGAGGAGTGTGAATGTGATGTTTTCCCTGTCGGAAAAAATTGAACAGAGAAAAAACCTTTTAATAGATTTAACCATTTTTCTAGGGCATCCACATCTATCTGGCCTTCAAATATGGGAATATCAAAATTAACTTGTACCTTGAAGGGAGAGGTTCCTCCAAAATGGTCGCTTGATGAAGATGTGAAGTTGCTATCGGCAGGCGTTGAAGAATGTGTGAAAAATTCTCCATCATTTTGTCTCTCTATCACGCGAGAGCTTTCTCAAGCAACATGTTAATAGAATATTATGCTCTTTCGTCTTTCTTTTATGTCGCCATAGAGGGTTTCTTGGGCGTGCGAGAGTGATTATCCTCAAGAGAGACAAACTCGAGACCCAACTGACTATACTCAGACCTCATTGGAGACATGCATTGAAAAACGATCAAGAGCGGCCTACGATACCACTGATCCAGATTTATTTTCGGAATGAAATGAAAGCAAAGAAATTAAAATGAAATTCTCATGAAAATTTCCAGAAACAGAGAAATACAACAATACTTGATTTCTATTAATGAAAGAATTGTAAAGAGACTGTAAAAATACAGAGTGCAAGACTCGCTAGAATGGTGACAGCTTTATCTCTTAGAAGAGATGTGACAGCTACACTCATTCGCCAGAAGATGATTACAATGAGGTTCTGAAGGCCTTTTTATGATAAACAGGAATGCCAAAACCCTAGACATCCAAAAACCTAACCCTAGGAAATGAAACGCCAAAATTCATGTGGGCCCCATTTGGGTAAGTTAGTACATTAACTTCATGGGGTCGTAACTTTTGCATACAATCTCCGTTTTAGGTGCGTGATAGCCCGTTGGAAAGGTATTTTCGAGAACTACACATTACTCCATCAAACTCTAACTCTATCTACAGTTTGACTATGGCGAGCCAAAAAAACATTTTTTAGGGGCCCAAAATGACCCTGGAAGTACAATAAAATGTGCTGACATGAAAACATAGAAAATAATCCAGTTGGATTAGGTGGGAGGCCACTAATATCCACCTAAAAGATGTGTAGGGCTTCATACAGCCCTGGAAGTGTAGAACCCACAATTACAAAGAAGTACAAAAGAATGTGTTGCACTAAAAACTAACAAGAGGAGCCAGTTTGATTAGGTGGGTGGCCACCAATATCCACCTGGATAAGGGGAACACTTGTTGCATAGTATCTTCATCCTTGTGGGCGCATTCTTCATTGGAGTTATCTTCTCTTTTGGCATCATTGTACTTGGAATTTTGCACTAGCTTTGTTATTTGAAATAAAGAAGACACTATTTATATAAGTTATTTTCATGAGTACTTTGTGATGTATGCAAACTATTTGTTAAAAGTCGTGAACACTACAAACTTGTAAATTGTTTGAAAAAACTCTACAACCAAACAAAGCACAAACCAACAAAATGCAAAGTGTTTGACGAAAGTCACAAATCAATTGTAAACCATAAAACATATCAGCAACAAATTGTATGAACAACGGTCTAATATGGTATCCATAAGAGGAACATTTTGGCAGCCCAAGTGTTTGAAAAATATGTTGTGCCAACCAACACTTAAAAAGGGGATTAATATAGTAATATTGGAGCTTGTTGGCTAACTGTTTGACGGAATTATTGCATCAAATTATCATCAAAACATAACAACGGTTAGAGGGAGTGAAGAGAAGAAAATTTACATCAACAAATCAAAAATATTTCATTCCATAGTAAGGGGAAGTATTACATTGGTAATTGGGTAAGTTAGCAAAAGGGTTTGATGAAATTCTTGAACAAGAAATTCACCCAAACAAATCAGCAAAACAGAAAATTATATCAATCTTAAGGCAAGGGATATTACAGTGGTATCAAAACACGTTTTCCTCCAAACATGAGGGGTACACCGTGAAGCATATTCTTAGATTGTTTTGGTACATTCATGGATTAAGAAAATGAAGACAAATTAGGAACTCTTGGCATAATTATTACAAATTTCTCAAGAATATTAGAATAATCTAACAAAATTGTTAGAGAATCGTGAGTTGTTGAAGCCATACTTATCAGTTGGGGAGAAGAATAAGAAGAAGGGATTAAAATTTGAAGTAGTTGGTGAAGCAAAGACCTCACTTCATAATGAAGGTTTCACAGAACCTCAGGCTTACTTTTTGGATGCGCGTGATGAGAGTGTATTAACACCCGAATATGATGAGGATTTGGTGTTGGATGATTTTCCCTTGGATATTGATCTAACTTCTAAGGAGCAATGCATGAGGGATATTGATCTAACTTCTAGGGAGCCATGCATGAGGACTCATCACTTGGAATCATTGGTATTCATTTGTGGAGAGAGTGCACTTGGTACTCCTTAGCATTCATTTGTGGGGAGGACACACTTGGTATTTCCTTGGCATTCACTTGGAGAGGGGTGCATCACTTGCATTCACTTAGAATTTTTTGGAGAGGGGCACACTTAACATTTCATTGGCATTCATTTGGAGAAGGGGCACACTTGTTGCATAGTATCTTCATCCTTGTGGGCACATTCTTCATTGGAGTTATCTTCTCTTTTGGCATCACATCTATATTTGTATAAGGAGCACCCTTGATAAGTAAGGAGCCATTGTACTTGGCATTTTGTACTAGCCTTGTTATTTGAAATAAAGAAGATACTATTTCTATAAATTATTTTCATGAGTACTTTGTGATGTATGAAAACTATTTGTTAAAATTCGTGAACACTACAAACTTGAAAATTGTTTGACAAAACTCTACAACCAAACAAAGAACAAACCAACAACATGCAAAGTGTTTAACGAAAGTCACAAATCAATTGTAAACCATAAAACATAATAGTCACAAATTATGTGATCAAAGGCCTAATCTGGCAGCCATAATAGGACCATTTTGGCAACCCAAGTGTTTGACAAAAGTGTTGTACCAACCAACACTTAAAAAGAGGGTTAATATAGTAATATTGGAGCTTGTTGGCTAACTATTTGATGGAATTATTGCATCAAATTATCATCAAAACATAACAATAGTAAACAAAATTTATAACAACAATTAGAGGGGGTGAAGAGCAAAAACTTTACATCAACAAATAAAAAATATTTCATCCCATAGTAAGGGGAAGTATTACATTGGTAATTGGGTGTGTTAGCAAAAGGGTTTGACGAAATTCTTGAACAAGAAATTCACCCAAACAAATCAAAAAAACAAAAAATTATATCAGCCTTACGACAAGGGTTATTATAGTCAATACCTTCTTATAATCTATTTTTATTCAGCAGGTAACACATATTTTGGGAGATGGTTTCGATAGATGAACTTCCAATCTACATCTAACTAATTACTATATATATATATATATATAGTCCAGATATAACATGGTGCACATCGATGGAAACATATTCAAGCTTGGATTTGGTAAGCCATAATTATTAAGAAACATAGAATGCCAGAAGTCTAATTCATTAGCTGGATGTTTCGTCGACATGTCTAGCCAATTTAATGGATGCAATAGACCTAAATCAAGATTCTATGATGAAAATAAAAGGCAAAAGTCAATGTTGAGTTTGATCAACAATTCAAATGGGGCAAGTAGAAACCATTACCCACTTTGTAATTAGAATTTGAATCCCATTTTACTCAAACAAGATGAAAACGAATCCCTACCACATGATGTCAAGGAGATGGAGGAGAATTTTCGTGTCACATTGAAAGATGAAGATGAAAAAGTGGATGTGGAAGAAGAAGACGTGTGGTGGTTAACTGTACTAAGAAAACACGAGAATGAAATTGTTAGTAGGAAAAACAATTATAGGCATCTTGTTGGAACTCCCAAAAATCTTTTGAGGGAAAAGAAAATTTGTTCGAAGAATCTACTCATGCTTAAGGACCAATGTGAAGGAATATTAAAGAGTTTGAACATGTAGATCAGTAAAATGAACAAACTGATGGATATATTATACAAACATAAGGAAGCAATGAGACTACGTCATGGAGAAGATTCTAAGAATTTTCAGTTATTTGTAACACTAATATATGAGACAGAAGTTGAGAGAGAGAATGTTATAAGATAACAAGAGTTCTACGAAAAAAAGAAACAAAGGAAGGAATAAATTATTAGCGTTAAGAAATTTGATAAAAAGTTTGTTGCAAATGAGTTGGAACGAACGTTGACTCTTAAGTATTGATTTGAATACAATATATCAATGGGCTCTCTGCTTCAAAAGCATTGTATATTTATATGCTTGTTGTTGGGATTAAAAAAAAATTCTAATAAAGATTGCTTGAGGATATTTTTTCATAGGTTTTCTATGCATATCTTTAATATTTATGATATTTATGATATTTAATCACAAAGAGAGTGGTAGATCCCATTATGTTAATTGATTAATTGCATATTAATTGTGTGAATGTACTTGATGTATCAAAAGCATTATTTATTTTACTGCTTGTTCCTCTTGTTGAAAGGGATTTTTTTTTAGTGCAAGATATTACATTATTTTTTAATCAAAATGTTGATATATATTGAATCAAAACCCATGGCTTTATTGGTTCTAAGCAGACGTACATAGAAACCAAGGGTGTCATATTGTTGAATCTCTTTGACAGAATCATCAAGATTTTATGATGTAGAGCAACTTCTAGGCATATGTTCTTCATTTTCGTGTGAGTTTCTTTCATTTTCAAAATTACATGTGTATGTATTGATAAACAAACATTATAAACGAATGATTATTGTTTTATATAAGTTATGGAAATACGTTTTCAATCCACAAATTGTATACTATCTTAGAAAATAAAATCAAGCCACCAATCGAGCGTAAGCTTGGATTGGGATATTGCTACAAAGTTAATTCAAATTATAAATGCCTTGTAATTTTTGCCTTCGGCCAATTTAATGAAAGACCATGAATTCATTTTCTCTTCCATATCATAAATCCACACTATGAATACATTGAAAGAATAATTGTTTCATTTCCAAATTATTAAATTGCACTATGTTTTAGCAAGAAAATGTAGTATGCATGAGCCATGCGATCGGTGTATAATAGTTATATAATTGCATTGCAATCAGTTCAAATGATTATGATCTCGACATTGAAATAGGAATCATCGACACATTCCAAGAAGTGTAATCTCAAGGTGTGAAAAACGTTTTAAAGACTTGAAAATCTCAGGGAAACGAATGCTTGAATGCATGCATGCGGGCCGACCATTGAAGGTAGGCTCATGGACTACCTTTGATGGTGAGCCCCCTACATGCACAAAAATATAAGAACCTAACATCGTAAAGCCAACCATAAACCGTAAATAGCTAAACTTAAACCTAAATCGATGATCGCTATAAACCATAAACTCCAAATCATAAACCTAAATCAGAAACCAAAATCGGTCATTGCTATGTAACCTGTAAGTAAAAAAAAATTGAATCAAAGTTGTAAACCATAAACAGTGTGTCACAAAAGCCTAAACAAAAAATAAATAAATTGAGAACAACAAAGATTAATATTTGTACAATGCTTAATGGTTTTCTAATGTGCAATTTGTGGATTATAGGGATGAGTGATTTAGGTTTAGTGATGGGTGATTTAGGTTCTAAACCTAAATTTCCCATCGCTAAACCTAAATCGCTCATTTCTATGTAACTTGTAAACTGTAAACAGTCAAGAAACAATCCAAGAATTTTTAACAAAGAAAAAAATCTTACCTCTTGCCTAATCGTCCTACTTGATGCTCTGCTCTTGATGGTTTGATTAGTTGGCCTCCTTCCTACTCCAATATCTTTTTGGTTTTCATAGACACTAATCTCCTTCTCTTGCTTGTGATCCACTTCGTCCAATCTATGCGCAATCCCTATGCAATGTTGTAGCTACAAGTATATGGTCACAGAAAGGTGACACATTAAAAGTGGAGTGCACATTAAAAACGGAACACACATGAACAAGTGGAACACACATTAAAAGTGGAATGCACATTAAAAATGGAACGCACATGAACAAGTGGAATGCCACAGAAAGGCAGCCAAGCAACACCCGCTAGTAGAAAGGTGAAATGTCTGCCAACACAAATATGAAACGCCAAGATAAACCTAGAATCTAGCATTACTAAAACCTGTAATGTGCTCCACTTCTCTCCATACCACTCTGTGCCAATATATTAATCTTTTCTAATAACCCAAATGATCCAAGAGGCTCCCCAGGGCCAGAAAATGCTCAAAAATGAACGTTCTCAGAATTGAATGAAACCAATTCCATTGTGACCGGCTCGTCGCGCCTAGCCATATGTTTACTTTCTCAAACAGGCTCTGTATGCGAGAGTTATCACACTCTGATCAGATTCTCAAACATGCAAAAATTCAATGGTCAAACAGGCAAAAAGTCAATGCTGATGTCAGCATGACATCACCAAGTTAATTTCTTTATGCTAACGTGGCAGAGGCAGGTGGTGACATGTGACGTACTGACTGGGCAGGTGATGCATGTGTGGACCAATGGATACCGAACACGTGGCATATGGTTAAGTTAATGTGGAGGTGCCACATGGCCTAGGCATGGGCTGCCACGTGGCACCCCGTCGTTGGTTGGTGGCTTTGTGTAAAAATTGGGTAACTCATGAAAATGGACCCCATGACCTATGGATAGGGGAGAAGGACTAATGGATCGACCTAACACCAACACACCAAGTATGGGGCTTGTGTATACAAGCCCACGAAATGATATTTAAGGTGGATGGGTGGTGATAAGATCAGAGGAATGGGTTGGGGCCTAGCCCCTAGCCCTCGGCATACCATATGACCCATTCAGAAAACCAAGCAGTAGGCGCAACGCAGGAGTAAGGATGAGATCCAACCCTCGGATCTCAGGTGATCCCACAAGACCAGGTCCTAACTTTACAAAGGAACGTGGGGGGTTTATCCATAGACCCAGGTTTCATGTGAAAGTGCCCGGAAACGAAGAGCTAGCGCCAAGTATGGGCCAACGCGCAACCCAAAGGGTTGGCGCTTGGCCATATGAAGTTAATGTGACCGTTTCCAAGGGCCGCGCGCCACCAAAAAGGGGCTACTCTATGTATTTTTAATTTTTTGTTACAGAGTGGGTATTTTACCTAAAGTTTTTGCCCAGAATTGGTTTTTTAAGGATATTTTGGCCATTTGGAGGGGGATTTGATCCCAAAAAGAGGCCATATCTTCAAGATAAGTTGGGCTTCTCTTGTTGGGCCTAAAAAATATATAAACAAGGCCTCTTGAACTTGAGAGGCAACTTTTTGATGTAGGGATTTTGAGGAGCAGCTTGTGTAATTTGGCCATTTCTCATGTTTTGAGAGGCATTTTTGTCATGTTTTTGAGAGGAGTTTGATGAGGCATGTATGTATCTGAACAAAGAGGTCTTGTACAGCAGAAAAAAAACCTTTTGTAACATCAAAAATCCAATGTAAAGAGAACTTGATCATTTGAAGAGCAATAAAGAGGTCCTCCATTTGGAAGCGGGCTCGGAAACGTAGCCAAAGATTGGTGAACTCCGTTAACAAGTTATTGTGTCTACTTGTCTTTCTTGTTTACTATTATCTTCTCTTAATTTGCAGCATGGTTTATAATGGCTTAACTCTTTAATCATTAATGAGCATCAAGTGAAAGTCATTATTATTATTCTGCAACAAGTTATAGAGTTTTATGTGTTTCGCATTCTTATTGATCCAATGCATAAAATACAATAAACTTAACTTGCAATTTGTTAGTAAAACCTCACATTTTTTATCAAGTTTATGGTATCAGAGCATTTTGTTTTGAAGGTTTGACAGGAATTGCAAGCATTGGATGCCCACCAGAGAAAAACTCAAGCGAGGAGAAGGCCAACTTGAAGCTCTTAATCCAGAGATTCAAAGGAGACCTCATAAACAAGAGATGTCTTCACCGAGAAAACTAGGTCTTTTTGCATCTAAGGATGATTTCTTTGAGGCATTTCAATTGATGAAATCCATGGTAGAGGAACTTTACCATGAAAGAGGTCAACGAAGAAATCCAAAGGTTGAAGAAGGTGAATCTTCAGTAAGAGCAGATGGAGGAGTTGGAGGTGGTGGACCTTCAGAACCTTCTTCTCCTTCATCCTTGTCTTCTACAAGTGAAGAAAGTGTACATTCCTCCAATGAAAAGCAATCTAAAAAAACTCATCATTCTTCTGATATGCCTTTATTAAAGTTATATGTAAAGTTTAATTTACCCACTTATGATGGTGAATTAGATGCAGAAAAGCTAGATAATTGGGTTAGACAGTTAGAAGTCTATTGCAGGATACAAAGGATTGTTGATGATGAAACAAAGATCCAACTTGCAAGTCTCAAATTGGGAGGCACAACTCTCATATGGTGGGAAAGAAAAACTAAAGATGATCTCAAGAAAAATGGTAAAACAATCTCTTCCTGGAATGATTTTATCACTGCTTTGAAGAAACAGTTTTATCCATTAACATACATGCAATAGGAAATGATGAATTGGCAAAGTTTAAGGCAAGTTAAGAATCAAAGTGTACAAGAATATACTCAAATATTTCGTAAGAAGGTATTAAATTTGGGTATTCCTTTATATACACAAGAGACACTCCTAAAATATATTGGTGGTTTACATTCTTATCTCAAACACACTATTTTTATGCTAAATCCTTCTAACTTTGATGAAGTATGTGTACAAGCCATTCACATTGAATCAAGTAAAGGGAATGTTGGTGATAGTGTTTCTACAGATACTTGGAAAATAAAGGATTCGGGGAAAAGAAAAGAGAAAGAGAAGAAGACAGCCACAACAAGAAAGAAGAAGCCTACTTGCAAACATTGCAAGAAGGTAGGCCATGATGTAGATCATTGTTAGATCTTACATCCTGAGTTGAATACAAAGAAGTATGCCAATCAAGGGATAAAGAATACCACGACTGCAACAGTTCAAGTGGATCTGGGATCAGACTCCGCTGATGAGACAAAAATTGTAGCAATGGGAATCCGAGGTATAAATTATGTTGCAAGTACTAGCTCTTCTAATTCAGATGTTGTAAATGATGAGTGTAAAAGGAGTGAAATTTTCCACATAAGGGTCATAACAAATAATGTTAAAGTTGATACTCTTGTAGACAGTGGATCACAAGCCAATCTAATTAGTGAAGAGGTTGTAAATAATTTGGGACTTGAAACTAAGTCACATACTAGATCATATCCATTGGGATGGATGTTGTCTTAACATGAACTATTCTTCCCTACTTCCTACGTTGTTGAACCATGGCTCATATCTTTCAGGGCACCAACAAAGCCTAAAACTATCAGCCCTTCTAGTAAACCAGAAGTCAACGTAGCACACAGGATGCACTTCGCAGTCTCACCCGAGGTAGCTTTAAATGGGTGGTTGTAAGACTCAAGTGTTTACAGCCTAGGATTGAGTATGAGATATGGGATCTGTAATCTGAGCCATTTATTCTAACTTGTGTTACAAACTATTGTTATTCTCTTTTATATTTTGATCTTCGTGGTATCTTTTCGTTATATCCCAACATCAATTAACCAAACAATATAATAACTCATTCATTCATTACATACAACGCTTAACTAATAAAAATATGACAAATATATGCATGCATTCATCACATTACACAAGTATTACCGTGGTTCACCCCCTCCTGGGCTACGTCCACAAAGATTTGTCTCTTGGCTCTCTTGTTATGGTAGTTCTGCAATATTGTGTCGTGCGCTTACAATTCTCCTTGTATGGGTAAGATCTCTATGAGGTGAACTAGACCGCACCAGGCTCCTCAGCCTGCGATCTAATCCTCAAGATCTACCTTCTCTCCTCCTCTCTAGCTCAATCACTTTACAAAAGTGGTTCTCTAAATCAAAAACATTACATAAAAACAATCGAACCTTCATAGGTAGCAAACCAAACCTAGCCGAACTCTTTTATGATACCTTTGTATCTATATTTATATCTATTGGGATCTTCAGCCATTTACCCAAAACCTTACAAAAACCCTAACCCTAATGTCGTTAGGTCTTCCTTCTCTCCATGTGTGCTTTGCTTCCGTCCAGTTGTCGCCTTCTCCTTACATGCGCGCATGCTGTGCTTCTTGCTAGTTGTCGCTTTCCTCTTGCACGCTTTCTTTCCCACGATTTCTCTTCCAGCTCTCATTCTTCTTTCCCACTTCGGCATGCTGCCAACAATGGATATGTGGTGATAATAATTTGCAAGTAACCAAGCAATGAAAAATTAAGTTTGCAATCACTTCTAATTATGTTGATGAAGTAGAGATTGAGATGGTGCCACTTGACATATGTGGAATTGTCATGGGAAGCACATACCTTTATGATAGAAAAGCCATATTCTACAGGGAGGAAAATAAATAATGCTTCAAGAAATATGGGAAATAGTACATTGTTCGTGCTCATCGCATGAAAACTAACAGATCTTTTGCAGCTACAGGGTAGTTGAAAAGAATGGTAAATGAAAGAAAAATTTTAGCACTCATGTCTGTAACAAAACAGGAAGTTAGTGATGCTAAACATGAGATGGTTCAGTATGTTTCTAACAATCATGAAGTGTCACAAGAAGTACATTGTGACGTTCAGTTGCATACTTTGTTTACTGTTCATGTTCAGAAGGGGGAGCATGTTTTGTCATTCTCATTCGCATACTCAATATTGTTGTTTAGTTTGTTGCTATTTAGTGGTGTATGGCTGCTAAATGTGACAAAGAATGTAGATGATTGTGCAATAAATGAGATGATTACTTTGATAAACAATGCTATCTCAGTTTTTATGTTTGTTGTGATTAGTCAGGTGATCATTGTCCCAGCAAAAAGGATGGATGATACAGGACAAGTGGGAAGGAAGTACCCTCACTTCTTACATGAGTAAAAGCAGACTTTTGGTGGCCCAAAAGCTTCAAAGTGGGGAGGAATGATCCAGGAGGCTCCCCAGGTCCATAAAATGCTCAAAAATGGAAGTTCTCGAAATTGAGTGAAACCAAGTCCATTACGACTGGCTCGTCGCGTTGATTCCGACCATATATTTACTTTCTCAAACGAGCTTCGTATGCGAAAGTTATCGCACTCTGATCAGATTCTCAAACAAGGAAAAAAGCAATGGTCAAACTGGCAAAAAGCCAATGATGACATCAGCATGACATCACCAAGCTAATTTACTTATGTTGATGTGGCAGAGGCAGGTGGCAACATGTGACGTGTTGACTGGGCAGGTGATGCAAGTGTGTACCAATGGATACCAGACATGTGGCATATGGTTAAGTTAATGTGGAGGTGCCACATGGCCTATGCATGGGCTGCCACGTGGCACCCCATCGTCGGTTGGTGTCTTTGTGTAAAAATTGGGTAACTCATGAGAATGGACCCCGCGACCTATGGATAGGGGAGAAGGACTAATAGATCGACCTAACACCAACGCACCAAGTATGGGGCTTGTGTATAAAAGCCCACAAAATGATATTTAAGGTGGATGGGTGGTCATAAGATCGGAGGAATGGGCTGGGGCTTAGCCCCTAGCCCTCGGCATACCATATGACCCATTCATAAAGCCAATCGATAGGTGTATCCCGGGAGAAAGGATGAGAGCCAACCCTCGGATCTCGGGTGATCCCACAAGACTGGTGCTTAACTCTACAAAGGTGTGCAGGGGGTTTATCCATAGACCCAGGTTTCATGTGAAAGCACCCGGAAACAAGGAGTTAGTGCCAAGTATGGGCTAGCGCTTGGCTATATGAAGTTCATGTGACCATTTCCAAGGGGCGTGCACCACCAAAAAAGGGCTACTTTGTGTTTTTTTAATTTTTTGTTACATAGTGGGTATTTTACCTAAAGGTTTTGCCTAGAATTGGGTTTTTGAGGATATTTTGGCCATTTGGAGGGGGATTTGATCCCAAAAAGAGGTCAGATCTTCAAGAGAAGTTGGGATTCTCTTGTTGGGCCTAAAAAATATATAAACAAGGCCTCTTGAGCTTGAGAGGTAACTTTTTGATGCAAGGATTTTGAGGAGCAGTTTGTGTAATTTGGCCATTTCGCATGTTTTGAGAGGCATTTTTGTCATGTTTTTTAGAGGAGTTTGATGAAACATGTATGTATATGAAAAATGATGTCTTATACAGCAGAACAAAAGCCTTTTGTAACAGCAAAGAGCCAATGTAAAAAGAATTTGAGCATTTGCAGAGAAATAAAGAGGTCCTCCACTTGGAAGCGGGCCCGGAGACGTAGCCAAAGATTGGTGAACTTCGTTAACAAGTTCTTGTGTCTACTTCTCTTTCTTGTTTGCTATTACCTTCTCTTAATTTGCAGCCTGGTTTATAAGGGCTGAACTCTTTAATCATTAATGAGCATCAAGTAAAAGTCGTTATTATTATTCCGCAACAACTTATAGAGTTTTATGTGTTTCACATTCTTATCGATCCAATGCATAAAATACAATAAACTTAACTTGCAATTTGTCAGTAAAACCTCACACTTTTGGATCACCAAATGTGGTAATTAGCTAGCCAACACATTAATTTTTTAATATGATTAAGTAAATGTAAAAGAGTAAACACAGAAACAGATGCCTTTATAAAAGTGAGGAAGTTAATGTTTGAAATCAAAACCATTCATTTATAGTGACGACGAAGAATATTATATCCATATTTAATCATGTCCATAGAAAATGCATTAAGGACTAAAAACATATTAAATGTCCCCATATCGGCATAATAATGATATTTTCATAAATGTCATTTTGACATAGAAGGCGTTGTTTTCCAACTCGCACAATCTGCTTGGCCAACTAAGATACTGTGAAATCATGGGCTTGCTCATCAAGCTTCCTCATGGCTCTCCCCGCAACAATAGAAATAGTCCACATCCAAAATTTGATTCTAGCCGATTTGAGAGAAAACAAACCTTGCATGATATTTGTGTCGAGAGGATTCACTTCTAACAGTCAATGCAGAATCCACAGGTGCGCGTGTCAAGATGGAATATAGAGGAGCAGTGGGAGTGGGATATATTGTAATTAAAAATGTTTGTTCCACTTCCACGCATTTATTTTATTGTTTCAATGAATTTTCCATTAGTCAATGTATCAGAATTTTGGAACTTTGATTTGACAGTGAAATTTCATTTTTTGTCATTTCAACAACTAATAATTACATTTGAAACTTTAAGGATCTCATCTAAACGATTGAAATTGCAAATCAAACAATGTACTCTTGTTGACCAAAATTGGTCACTTATATTTTCCTTCTTTTGGATTAATAAAAAAAAGTGATATCGAAAGAAGACAATTTTTGAAATCTTATAATTTCATTGTGTATCCCTCAGTCTCAGCTTCACCACACATTTTTTGGATCGAAAATATGAGCTAGTATATTCAAGATATCCAGGTTTTCGTCAAACGGGGAAAATGGTGCTACTTTTATGTAGAATAAAGCTAATCTCTTGGAATTGCATTTAAATTTTCGGGTCCAAGACCCTGGTTTTCTTCATTAATTTTTGGGGCCCAAGACCCTTAAAAATATTCTTCTGTTAAGTTCAAAACTCATACAACTCTTTTATTATATCGCTTGCAGGCACCTTCCATACTCTTCACCCACCATACTCTTTATCTCCACTTCCCTTTTCTCTTCTTTCCCCTTTCCCAGACTTAGAATTCTTCCTAATTTTTTCTCATCTCCTCTCCTTTACCTCTCCCATACTTACATTATTTTCGAAATTACCCATTACTCCATTTCCTTTCTTATTTCCCCTGTCCTATTTCTTCCATACTTAGTTTTTTCACCTTATCTCTCCTCTTACCCTTTACTTCCTCCTTTATTTCACACTTAACATTTTTTTGGTTTACTCCTTATTAGGTTGACAGGGGACAACATCCATCGTTCCCAACCCCCTTACTTCCCTCACCCCTAACTCCACTCCTACCCATCTCATTATCTCTCCATCCTTTCTCCTCCCTTAGCCCCTTACCTTCCCCTCACCCACACTTAAAATTTTTTTTCTTAATTCTCGAACTCCCTTACCCCCTCACTTCCCTCACTTCCCTCACTCCCTCACCTGATGAGTCTGCTACCTACATTTCGCACCCCCTCTCACTTATGATGCCCTCAAATTACCCTCCCCACTTAACTACCCATCTCTTCCCTCTCACGAATCTCTCCTCACACTTTACCATTATTTTAAACCTTTCACATTTAAACTATAAATCAAAACAATAAGAACATGACACTTGTCATTAACTAAATCCATCTTCCACCTATCTTATAATTTAATATTTTATTTCCCAACGAATAAAACTCTTACATGTGGCAACTTATGGAGGAATTCCACATGGCATCCAATAAGAATATTACACGTGGCAGCATACCAGGAATGACACATGGCACACTCTTATTGGATACATATGGAAGATTTTTGACCTATCATACGAAGAGATGTGGCATCTCATCATTGGTGACATGTGTCATCATACTAGTGGTGACACATGGTGATATTTTAGTGGCTAACTCACCAATGTTGATTGGGCCTATTAAAGGTTTACTTGGCATGCAAAATTATATTTTATTAATCAATTTCTAAGGGAGGTCGAATTAACTACTTTTGTTTTTCTTCTTTGTTTTTTTTCAAGTGTATGTTACACTTAACATTATATATCACTAAGATTGTTATACTCCCATGCATGTGGGATGAATTTTATGAAGAAAATTCAAATTTTTCATGGAGAGCACAAAATTCATGGCCCACATTTGCCCAAGATAGTGGATCAATGGTGGATGAGTCACAATTTTGCAAAGGCCATAACTTGAGCTCTAGGTGTCGGAATTGCACAAACTTTATATATTTGGAAATTTATTTCGACGAAGAAAATGTTGGTACATGTTTGAAGGGATGAAAGTGACTAAATGTTTCTCAGAAATTAAAATAGCAGCCAGCTTCATTTTTAATGGGCCTACGTGACAACTCAACTTCACAAGCTCGTATCTTGAGATCCGGGCAACGGATTTGGGAAAACTTTATATCGTTGGAAATATAAGACAATAAATATCATATTTGAAGTGATTTTGTGGCTAAAACGTTGATTATAACTTCCATAAAATTAAAACACAACCCCCTATTTTAAAAAGCAATAAATTAAATTTTGAAAATAAAAGTTTATTTAAAAACTTTTATTAAAAAAAAAAAGGACCCATTTTGAATATGCGTATATTAATGATGTAAGTTCAAGAAAATAATTGTACGAGAAATTCAAGAGAGGAAAACCCTAACTACTCGAGTAGTTAGAAGATCTCATTTTAAAAAGAGGAGAAGGGATTCATCAAGGGTTACACAATCAAAATTATTAAAGGGGCAGGGAAGGGCATAATATCAGAGGAAGAAGAAGGTTCAACCATGAATACACAACCAAGCTTCTGATCAAGGAAAATAGATCTCCATCTTCTCCATTATTTCTCTTCTTCTACACCATTTTTCATAGATTTATGTTTGAATCTCTAAATTGGGCACAAGGTTGATTTCTTGAGTGTTCTTCTTGTATTCTTCTAAAGAATTTTCTTATATTATCATGGAGTATTTACAGCCATATACATGACTGTCAAAATTTTTGTAATGAAAAACATATTTCATGAATAAACTTCACAAAGAATTGCTTTGGGGTTGATTTCGATTGTATCTTGTAACTCTGAGTCTTAAGTATGACGTATTTGAGATCAACCTATCAAATTCTCTTTTTGGTCTTGGTAGTAATACTCTTTTAAAATTCTTTGATATGATCAAGTTTTTCTCTCCTAATTTCTCGTGAAGAAGATATAGATGTATTTGTATGTAATTAAGCACATTGTGTATGTGATGTTGGTCACAAAGAAGTTATGATGTTGAATCCCTCCTTGAATCTTTTTTATTGTAAAGAGATTTATTGTTGCATATAAAGATTATATTAAGTTATTGAAGAACTATATCATTTTATAAATTCAAGCAATAAAGACATAGGGTTTGCTTCCTAAGCATTCCCCTAATCCAGGATATTCAAGTTATATATTTTAGTCAAAGAGGAGTGCCACCTCTTTAAAAACGGAGGAGGATTCATATCTTTGTGAGGTTGTTGTTTCGGTCTTAACAAATTCAAACGTCAACAGCTCTTCATATCTGTCACCAAATCTCAGCCCAAAAAATAGTTTAATTAACATTTAAATCAACGATGTTAACATTTAAATAAACGATATTAAAATTTGCTATCATCTTTACTCTTCAAAATATTTTTTTTCCCATTTTGGATTTCTATATTCCATTCAAACAATATCTCATAACCCACCACCCACGTCACCATTTACCCATCTTTCTCTAACTTAAAAATATATGGCAAACAATATGTGCCCTGCACTAGAGAATTTAATGTTATATATTGTTGTGGGGTATTCTACCCTACGGACTAACAAGCTAGGGCTTTAAACTTGTACGCAGATCATGACCCTTCATAAGCTTACTTTTAACCTTCTACCCAAATCTAAAACCCCTTTTCTCAGGCAAACATGAGAAGAATCAACTAACCTTTTTATCGACGGTTGAAGTAGATCCTCCTTTGAGATTTTATCCCCTTGCTGTTGCTGCTCCTTCCAAAAAGCTTTCCTTCAATCAAGACAAAACTAGGCATGCATGCTACTGATCTACTAGAGGGTTAGAGATTAAACATAAATCAAATAACATAGATAAGACTCATGTATTTGGGACGGGAAAAGTATCTTTTTCATTAATCTCAATATGAATCAACTTAAAATGATTACCGAGACCGGCCACCGTTCCCCGATCCTGATCTTGGGCTCCTCCTCTTCTTTGTCCTCCAACTGCTTTGCTTGAATTCTCCTAAAGCTTGAGGAAAGGCTAAAGGGTTGGGACAATAATGGACTTGGCAATTTTGGCAGATTTTCTTTGCTATGATTTTTCCTCCTTGAATAGTACCCCTACCCCTCCTTTTATAGGCTAGAAGGAGCTAGGGTTTTTGGCGAACTCTCGGCCATGCATGGCTGGGAGTTCTAGTTAACTGACAAAAAGCTCTTCGTCCCGGCGGAAACTTTCCTGATTTTTTGCTT
>ML805878.1:277190-291593 GCA_009831015.1 Picea engelmannii
AGAGTTTCTTTGCTATGATTTTTCCTCCTTGAATAGTACCCCTACCCCTCCTTTTATAGGCTAGAAGGAGCTAGGGTTTTTGGCGAACTCTCGGCCATGCATGGCTGGGAGTTCCAGTTAACTGACAAAAAGCTCTTCGTCCCTGCGGAAAATTTCCTGATTTTTTGCTTTGTTAGGTAAACGCGGGTTGTAGTGGGCTAGCCCGCGGTCACCCGCGTGCAGTAGAAGGCCAACAAGCGGTCCAACGCGCCCAGTGAGAGGTTAGGGCGCGGGTTGCTTGATTTAAGTGGTTTTTTGAGGTTTTATTTAGCATGGCTTTGGCTAGAAAGAGGCATGAGTTGGCCTAATGCCAGGTAAGCCTGTGTGGTGCATTTTAGGGTTATAACATATATGTTGGGATATACACTGTTAGATCTAAATATTTTGGCTCTCTCTTTTTTGTGTATGCAAATAAATGAGGGTTGTACAAAGATGAGATAATGATATAGTTATGTTCATGCATGAGTTCTTTTGACAAACATGTTTATGCATGAGTGCTTTTGACAGTGTCAAAAGCAAATAAATCAATACAATATATATAATAATAATAATAATCTAATTTTAAGGTCACGACCAAGCCAAACACCAAATTAATGTATGGAAACCCATTTTTTGTGGGACAAGGGACTCCCTCCATACAACGATTTGACTGCTAAAGTCTATGGAGGTATAATCAAAGATGATTGATATACATGGACCTTAGTTATTTTTTACTTTTTCTTAATTATTGGCATTGATCGGCTATATCAATCACTTTTATTTATTTGATTATATTAGTTCACAGAGAATCAGTAAAATTTTTAATTAAAATATCAATAAATTAATATTAAAATATTTATGATGTTTTTTTACGGTTCACTATGTTTAACCATTCTTTACCATGGTTGATCGGAACAATATTGACTATAGTTAACCATCATTCACCATGTTTGACTTTGGTTGACTTTTGTTGGTGATGGTTCACTATGGTTGCTCTAGATTGACTTTGGTTGGCCATGGTTTTTGGTACACCATTGTTGATTATAGTTGACTATGCTTGACCATGTTTCTCTTTGGTTGACTATGGTTGATTTGGTTGACCATGATTAACTAAGTTTGACTATGATAAATGATGGTTGATTATTTTTTACTATGAATGATCATGGTTGACTATGGTTAATTATGATTAACCATGTTTGAATATGGTTGACCATGATTTACTATAGTTGACCATGGCTCAGTATGGTTGAATATGGTTGGCCATGTTTGACCATGGTTGACGATGGTTAGCAATGTTTAATTATGGTTGAACATGGTTCATTATGTTTGACCATGTTTCATTCTGGTTCATTATATAAAGAGAGAAATGTTGTATTGCACCAAAAGGCACTTTGTACATAGATCTGTAATTATTTCCATCTTCAACATGTGGTTGACATGTGACGTTTAAAAAATATTAATAACAAAAAAATATTTCAATATCCATCTTTATTCCAAAGATAGGTTCTTTCTACTTCCCAGTATGAGGGAGATGTGTAAGTCCTTCAATGTTTAATATGGAGCTCATACATGACATTTTAAAAAATATTAATAACAAAATAAAATAAAAAATCAATGTGGAATATATGTAGCATAAATAAAATATTTCATATCTTTATGTGTGTGTGTGTGTGTGTCGGACATGTGTGTGTTTTTCAAGTGTCAACTCCATGTCATACATACAAAAGGAATTACGCATAGCCCTCATAGGCCAACCATACTTGTGGAAACGACATATTGTATATGAGTGATCCGAATTATTTTCGGGACGAAATGAAAGCCTAGATATTACAATTAAATACACATAAAAATTGTTAGAAACAGATAAATACAACAATACATGACTTCTATTAATGAAATAAATGTACAGAGACTGTAAAAATACAGAGTGCAAGACTCGCTAAAATGGTGACAACTTTATCTCTGAGAAGAGATGTGATGACTATGCTCATTCGCAAAAAGATGATTACAATGAGGCTCTGAAGGCCTTTTTATGATAAACATGAATGTCAAAACCCTATACATCCAAAAACCTAACCCTAGGATATGAAGCACCAAAAGTCATGTGGGTCTCGTTGGGGTAAGTTAATACATTAACTTCTCGGTGTCATAACTTTTGCATATGATCTTCGTTTTAGGCGTATGATAGCCCGTTGGAAAGATATTTTCGAGAAATACACATAATGTCGTCAAACGTTGACTATGTCCATAGTTTGACTATGGAAATCCAAGAAAAAATTGTTTAGAGCCCCAAAACAACCTTGGAAGTACATAAAGATGTATTGACATGAAAACTTCCAAAATAATCCAATTGGAATAGGTGGGTGGCCACCAATATCCACCTGGATGTTGTGTAGGGCTTCAAGACATCCCCATAAGTGAAGAACCCACAATTAAAAATAAATGCCCCATTACAGATAAACTTGTTGAACTGAAAATTGTCCAGATGAGCCAATTGGAAGTTGGAATAGGTGGGTGGCTATCAATATCCACTTGGATCAATGAGTCTATACCTCACAATATTATTATTGCTTTTGGTAGAAAATTATACATGATACCAAAGGTATCTCTGCCTACCATCATTTCTTTAATCTTTTCTAAGAAATACAAGAAGACCATTTCCCAAACTGGGAAATGTGCCTTCTTCATTATTCCCTCTCAAAGTGAATAGAAGGTCACAACCACATCCATGGCTTCTGCACAAACCTCTCCATGCAGTAGAAACATATGGACAAGATCATGGAAGAATACAAAGGCATCTTCTCCTCACCCATCGGGGTACCACTACATTGTCAGGTCAAGTATTCAATCAATCTAACCCCCGATGCATCTCTACCCAATAGTCCAATCTATTATCGCTCTCTGATGGAAAATGAGAAAATCAAGCGACAGATCCATGAGCTGCTTAAAAAGGGGCACATCTGAGCCAACTTCTCACCCTGCAGGAGCCCAATTTTACACGTGCATAAGAAATATGGGACTTGGCGATTCTGCATTGATTACAGGTCCCTAAACAAAATCACAGTCAAGAACCGGTACCCAATTATCTGAATTGACGACCTTCTTGACCAACTCAAGGGAGCTAAGTTTTTCAATAGCATTGACCTTAATCGTTTTTCTCCACTCCTATGGCCATGAGGCATCAGAGTGACCCCAACTCTACATGAGTGATCCTAACTTTGCTACCAGTTACCAGATGTTGGGAATAGGAGCGACTGTCACTGAATTTCATCTTCAGGACAAACTGTTATTCCATCTGGGCCGCATCTGTGTCCCTTCAAGTGAGCATACAGAGTTGATTTGGGAATCTCACTACATTCGGATGGGAAGACATTTTGGCATGGAAAAGACTGTGACAATACTGCAAAAGCATTTCTATTGGTCTAAACTTTTCCAAGATGTCAACAAGTATATCAGGTCTTGCACTGCCTGTGCCATTTCCGAACCAACCACTAAGAAGTAAGGCCTATACATCCCTATGCCTACTCTTGACAGGCCATGGGAATCCATCTCAATGGATTACATGTCGGGCCTTCCTTTAACCAAGCAGAGAAATCACTGTGTTTTTGTGGTGGTTGATCGATTTTCTAAGATGGTCATCCTAACAACTCGTAAGAAGAATATCATAGCGGAGGCCACTACCAAGCTTTTCTTCAAATAGGTGTGGGTAAACTTTGGGATACCACGGACCTATCAGGAAATGAAAGACACTTTCACACTAAACCTAGCAGAAGAGAAGAAGAATTTAATCAAGAACATACATGACAAAAAAATCACATAGTACATAGAGATTTTACTCTGGAAACCCAAATCGAGAAAACCAACATTCCTTTAGCATTATGCTCTCTTGTTTTCTTATTCAATCTAAATAAAAGGTTACATGTCTAACCTTGGTCCACACCTAAGACAAAATCAACATCATACCTTCTTTCCTACACAAGTACAACCCTGTAGCCAATCTGCCTTACATCTACATGACCAACAACCTATGATTCATACATATTTACATTATCTTTTACGGCCTTACAACACACCTCTTTATAAACTTTACAACAGGAAAAACCCTAAAGACTTGGCGCACAAAAACGGTTACAGATCCATGCAGATCATTAGATACAAATCTCACAAATCTCGGGATTCTGTTACAGTCAACTCCAAGTCATATTACCAATCGACTACCAGTCGGTCTTCAGTCGGTCGCCACATGTCTTCTTGTTGACCTCATTTTGGTTGAACTCTTCCACTTGTTTTCGATGCCTTTACCATGTCGAACTGCATCGACCTTCGACTTCGACTTTACCCAGTCAACTAACCTCGACCTTCAACTTGTTGTCGATCCACCTCGACTTTGACCGTCAGTCGATTCACCTCGACTAGACTTTCACTGCAAATAATATAACAACCCAATATTATCCCACTTGTTCTCTTCTTTGCTAAAACAAGACATTCTTGGACTTTCATTCACAGACCCAGGGCAACAATGCCCATTGCCTCTATGGACCAAGAGAACTTCACAGCACTCACAAACTTGGTCAACGAGTCTGTTATATTTTCCAACGTGTCTACTTTATTTAGTAGCACCTTGTTACTTTCCACCATGTCTCTTACGAAATGGTATTGTACATCAATGTGCTTAGTCTTTGAATGATAAGAAGGGTTTTTTTCCATAAATAGTGTGCTTTGATTGTTGCAACTTACCTTCATAGCTCTCTACTCAAACCCGATTCCTGAACACAACCTTTGCATCCATACCGCTTCTTTGCTTCTATGAATGGTCGCTATGTATTCAACTTCTGTTGTTGACAAGGCTACAACTGCCTATCACTTACTCATCCATATTATTGCTCCATTGAACATCTTGAAAACATATTCGTTGGTCGACCTCTTTTGATCTAGATCTCCAGCCTAGTCGACGTCAACAAAGCCATGTACATTTAACTTACTAATGTCACCTCCAGGTCTTCCTTGGTAGCATATAGCATAGTCCTTTGTGCCACACAAATACATGAATACTCACTTGACAGCGGTCCAATGCTCCTTTCCAGGTGTCGACATGTACCTGCTCAACACTCCCACTGCATGGGCAATTTCTGGTCGAGTGCATACCATCGCATACATTAGACTACCAACAACACTTGCATAGGGAACACGTGTCATGTCCTCTACTTCTTCATGTGTATTTGGACATTATTCAACAGTTATCCTTGCTCCCACAGGAATTGGCACCTTTATTGGTTTGCAATCCTGCATATTGAATTGTTTCATAACCATTTCAATATACTTCATATGATTCAACCAGAGCTTTCTAGTAGCTTGATTTCTCTTAATCTCCATTCCCGGAATGAAGATGGTGGCACCGAGATCCTTCATGTCGAACTTGGAGGATAGATGCTTCTTCACCTCCTTTATTGCGTCCATATTGTTTCCAATCAACAACATGTCATCGACATACAAAGCTACATATATGAAATGCCCACCTTCTTCCTTGGAATATATGCAGTGATTATCTTTGCTTCTCACAAATACCAAACTAAGGATGTGTATGTCGAACTTCTGGTACCACATCCTTGGAGATTGCTTTAGACCATAAAGGGATATTTTCAGTTTTCTTACCAACTCTTGTTTGTCCTTTACTACAAATCCTTCAAGTTGTTTTATGTAGATTTTTTCTTCTATGTCCCCATGTAGGAATGTTGTCGTCACATCCATCTATTCTATCTCCAGATCAAATGTTGTAGCCAGAGACATTAGTACTTTAATGGAAGTTAATTTTGCAAAAGGGGAAAAAATTTCACCGAAGTCGACTCCCTCGAATTGGGAATAACCTTTCGCTACAATTCGAGATTTGAACTTCTCGACTTGTCTTGTGGTATTCATATTCTTCTTGAATACCCACTTGCTACCGATGAGATTTATTCCACTAGGTAACTTGACCAAATCCCATGTCTCATTCTTGTGCAATGATTCCATCTCTTCGACCATTGCGTCCTTCCAGAGTTTACCCTCTGTCGAGTCAACTACCTCACTGAACGACTTGGGCTCATCGTCGATGGTAGTTAGTAAGAATGCAGAATGGAAGTCAGGCGGACTATACCTTTCGACTAGTTTTCTTATTCTTTCTAACCTCCTTACCACCGGAGTATGTTGTTCCACCTCTTCTTCAGATTCAATCGACTCATCTGAATCATCTTCTTCGTTCCTCAGTTCAAACCACATCGTCTTAGGATTATTCTTGGTCTGAACAACTTCCTTAGGCTAAGACTTACCTTCGACTTCTCTGAAGACAAAATCTTGACTGTACACTGTTATCATTGATGCATAATCTCAGAGCTTATATCCTTTCATTCCTTCTTTGTACCAAATGAAAATACATTTGATTGCTTTCTTGTCCAGCTTGCTCCTATTTTCCTTGGGAACATGCACAAATGCATCACAGCCAAATACTTTAAGATGTGCAAAAGAAGGATTCTTACCCGACCATAGCTCATGTGGAGTCGTGTGGACTAGTGTCGACGAAGGAGACATATTCACTAGATATCTTGCAGGGTTGACTGCCTCCGCCGAGAATTCTTGTGCGAGCTTAGCACCACTGAGCATGTTCCTTACCTTATCCATCAACGTTCTGTTCATTCTCTCAGCAACTCCATTTTTTTGTGGGGTATATGGTGTGGTATGTTTGCATGCTATGTCACACTGCTTACAGAATTGATCAAATTCTTTTCCATAGAATTCACTACCATTGTCAGTTCTCAACACCTTAATCTTCTTATCTGTTTGGTTTTCTACAAGAACTTTAAACTCTTTAAATTTATTGAAAATGATCCAGGTGGATGTCGGTGGCCACCCACCTATTACAACTGGCTCAAAACAGTCTTCTAACAATTTACTATTTTCAACAGTTTTTTGGTTCCTAAATTTTCGAGACCATTTTGAGGGCCTAAATAAAAACAAAATCGGGATAGAGCACCTCAATGATATATGAAGGCTCTTATTGAGCCCCCAAAATTAATCTCCTCATCGATATATTTCCAACGAGTTATCGTGTGCCCCAAACGGAGATTGTATGACAAAGTTACGCCCTCGAGAAGTTGATACACCAAACTACCCAAAAGAGAGTCTACAAAACTGTTGGTTTTTCATCTTCCGAGGTTAGGGTTTTGGATTTTGTTTATGTTAAAAAGGTCTTTAGAGCCTTATTGTAACAATCATCTTCTTGCAAATGTGAGTAACCGTCACATCTCTTCTCAGAGATAAATTTCCACCATTCTAGTAAGTCTTTCACTCTGTATTTCTACAATTTTGTACATTTCGCTCATTAATAGAAATTGTGTATTATTGTACCTCTATGTTTATGGTTGCATCTCTGATATATTTTTGTTATATTATTGGATATCAAAGATATCTCTGTACATTTATTTATTATATCTCTTCTCTCATTTTGTATCGAAAATAATCTGTATCATAAAACCTTTGATTTCATCCTCGAGAAATATATCCATGTCTTCCTAAAAAAATCATCTATGAAAGAGACATAATACAAATATCCACCAAGTAAAAGCACGGTAACGGAGCCAAACACATCACTATGCACTAATTCTAGAATCTCATTTTCCCTCGTCGCTCCAGATGGGAACCTCACCCGACTTTGTTTTCCATATATGCAATGTTCACAAAAATCGACTCTAAACCACATTCAGGAAAACCTTTGACCATACCTTTGTTGTGCATAGCTCGAAGTCCTTTTTCTACAATGTGTACCATCCTTTCGTGCCATAGCATGGTTGGGTCGACTTTGTCATGTCTTGTCGAGTCGATTTGTACCGACTTAGCTTGAGTCGAAGTCGAGTCAATTCCAAGAGCAACAATGTTGTTACCTCCAGTCGAGTCAACATTCCCTAATAGCTTGTATAGGGTTCCAATCCAAACTCATTGCATTAAGACCATCACACCTTTGACCATCTTGCACAAATTCTTCTAACACAGAGTGTGTACTCTGGCATCACTCATCTTACTGACAGATATCATGTTCCTTGCCAAACCCGGAATGTGTAGCACACCTGGAAGGATTCTTTTCATCTCATCTACAGTATCAGTCGAACTCTTCCTCGTCCAAGAATTTTGGTTGTCAAGTCGTCCCCCAAGAACACATCACTTCCATCATATCGTTCATACTCGTAGAACCATTCTTTATGTGGTGTCATATGATAGGATGCTCCTGAGTCGATCAACCAAACACCTTGATCCAACTGTGTACTAGTCGACGACATGTACACATCACCTCCCTTATTTGGGGTTGTCTTTCTCTCGGTTGGTTGCTTCTCGTTGAATCGCGTACTGACTTCCATCGCCCTCGACTTATAGTCATTTTTGTAATGCCACACTTTATCGCACTTCCAACATCTTCTTGTCGAATGAACTAGATCTACCCTTTGACTTAAACTTTCTACCGAAGAATTTTTCTTTGTCTCTTTCAACCTCTCGACCTCTCACTACTAAAGCATCTTTGGTCGATCCTTTCATTCTCTTTCTTTTCATTTCTTCTTATAGCATAAAGCAACCATGTATTCCAGCGCTAGTGTGGTTTTATTACTCTTTATAGCCACGACTAAGTTATCCCAGGAGTCTGGAAAAGAACATAATAGGATTAAACACTTCTCCTCCTCAGTGATTTTAATATCCACATACAATAATTGGCTTAAAATGGTGTTAAACACATTTAAATGCTCAGTCACCGAACTGCCATCACTCATTCAGAAGATACAGTTTCTTTCTGAGAAACAAATTATTTACCAGAGATTTCAACTGGTATAAGCTTCCCAGTTTGTCCCACGATTTCTTGGCCAAATCTTCACCTGATACATTAAGCAATACCGAATCTACAAGACAAAGTTGAATCGTACTTCTTTCTCTTCTTTCGAGTTTCTATGATTCTTCCATCGACATGCTTGTCGGCTGGGTACCAAACAAACCGGTGTCCATTGTTCTCGATCTACAAGAAGATCTTCCATTTTAAGCTTCTAAAGCTCAAAATTCCGTCCATTGAATTTTTCTATCTTTATTCTTGAACTGCTCGCCATTCTTTAACACAATTTATGACTTACAACTCTCATTGTACCTAGGATTTAGTTCTCAGATTCAAGATTGGTAAATCAAGATCTGATACACTCGTCAAAGCATGACACGACTTTGATACCACTTGTCAAAACAACTCTGATACCACTTTTCAGGAAATGAGAGACACTTCTACACTAAACCTAGCATAAGAGAAGAAAATTTAATCAAGAACGTAAATGACAAAGCAATCACACAGTACATAGAGATTTTACGCTGGAAAACCAACATTCCTTGAGCATTATGATCTCTTGTTGTCATATTCAATCTGAATAAAATGTTACATGTCTAACTTTGGTCCACACCTAAGACACACAACATCATACCCTCTTGTATACACAAGAACAACCCTGTAGCCAATCCGGATTACATCTACATGACCAACAACCTACGATTCATACATATTTGCATTATCCTTTACAACCTTACAACACGCCTCTTTATAGGCTTTACAACAAGCAAAATCTTAAAGACATGGCACCCAAAATCGGTCACAGATCCATGCAGATCATTGGCTACAAATCCCGCAAATCTCAAGATTTTGTTACAAACGACTCCAAGTTGTATTACCAGTCAACTACCAGTGGGTCTTCAATTAGCCGCCACACGTCCACTTGTCGACTTCATGTTGGTTGACCTCTTTGACTTGTTGTCGATGCCTTTACCATGTAGAACTACCTCGGCCTTCGACTTTGACTTTCCCCGATCGACTAACCTCGTCCTTCGACTTGCTTTCGATCCACCTCGACTTCAACCGTCAATGGATTCACCTCGACTAGAATTCCATTGTAAATAATATAAAAACCCAACAAGGCCATCATATCAGATTGGGACAAGAAGTTCCTAAGCACATTCTGGTCTAGCCTCTAATCACTATTGGATACCAAGCTCACCAAATCCACTGCCTTCCACCCCCAAACTGATGTCCAAACAAAGGTCATCAACATAATGATCGTGCATATCTTGTGCATGTACACCAAACATCTATGCACATGGGATGAGAGTCTCCCTTATGTTCAACACAGCTACAATAGGGCCCTTCGTTGCTCGACCGTTCACGGTCCCTTTCAGGTGGGGTTGGGATTTCAACCATTGGTTCCCATTGATATCGCGCTACCCCTTGCATCCACACAGGCATAATCATCCCATGAGTAATATGAGGCCGACAAAGCCACCAAGTTTAGTGAACGGATTCAACGCATCCAACAACAGGTCTGTGATATTTTACAGAAATTCAATGCTAAGTACAAACAATGTCATGATCAACACCGGGTGTCGAACAAGTTTCAAGTGGGAGACAAGGTCTGGTGGCATTTGCAGAAAGAGTGCCTTATAGGACCCCATCGGAAGCTTCTTCCACTTCGCTATGGACCTTATACCATCACCAAGGACGTGTGTGATAATGTTTTTGAGCTAAGTATTCCCCCCTTCCTTGGTTTGCACCCAGTGTTCAATGTGGACCTCCTTCGACCATACTTCTCACCATTATTGGACGCATTAGAGATCGCAAATCAGTTGACATCGACAGAGCTCAACCTTGACTGCATGGAACAAGCAATCGTTGATCAAATCAGGGACACTCAAATTAAGGGCACTCACCAACAAAGGATCCAACTTTATCGGGTTGTCAAAGCAAGGCAGCTCTTGCACCAAGGCAAGTGGCTCACCCGGGGCCAAATTCAACAAAAGTTTCCCCATCTAATGGGGGTGCTCAATGCAATGGAGACCATTGCTTCCTAAGGGGGGGGACTGATCCAGGTGGATATCGGTGGTCGCCTACCCATTTCCACTGACTCAAAGAATAGTTTCCATTTTGACAATTTGCTTACAATTTTTCGGGTCCCAAACTTCTGGGGTCGTTTTGAGGTCCTAAATGACGTTTTTTGGGCTCGAGAATTATTAACATGTAGCCAAAGATAAATGTTAGGCCGAACAAAATATGTACTCCTCGGTTATACCTTTCTAACGATGTATCAAGCACCCCAAACAGAGATCATATGCAAAATTTACACCCTTGAGAAACTAACGTATCAACTACCCCAATTGGGGCCCACAAACCTTTTGGCATTTCATCTCTCGAGGTTAGGGTTTTGGATGTATAGGATTTTCTCATTTATGTTTTATGTTAAAAAAACATTTGGAGCCTCATTGTATTTATCTTCTTACGAATGAGCATAGCCATCACATCTCTTCTCAGAGATAATCTTCCACCATTCGAGCAAGTTTGTTTCAGTGTGGATATTTTACTGTTTCAACAGGTTCTCTTTATTAACAGAAGTCCAGTTTTACTATATCTGTGTTTTTTTGCTATATATTTGTATTTTATTTCATTCCATTTATAAAACCAGATCAATTTCGATGTGTTTATTTGCTATACATATGTATTTCATTTCGTTTCAATTATAAATCTGGATCAATGACACTTCCAAAGGACATGATGGTTCGTGATGGTGACCTTTGAAATCCCTATAAGAGAACAAGGGCACACAACTAAGGAAGACAGATTTGAAGACAATGAGAGCAAGAAGAGCCGTGTGGTTTTGAGGTAGGATTAGACGAATAGGGGTGATCTCTCTCAATGAGCCAAGTCGCACCACATGGGAGAACTTGTGCTGCCTTGACGTGGATTTGGTAGACAAAGTTGGGCAAACTTATTTTGGGTCGATTTTGGGGAAGTCTAGAAACACAAGTATGTTGGAGGTATGTGTAAGGCAGAATTGAAATATGTGAAGTTTGCGGAAACGAAGAGACAACAAGTATGTGGTTGAGGGCACATTTGAAGTGCCCCACATAAGGTTGCGAAGAAGGTTACGATAGAATGTCTTGGTGTGATGAACCTGTGTATGAGTGTCTTGGTGAGGTGAGGTGAGTCTGCCAAAGTTGTAAACCGAGCCGATAGTGTTGATATTGTAACTGTTTCACAATAACAAAGACTTATCCAGGTGATAGGCACGGTTTGTGCCGCCCACACTATATCTATGTATGTCTTTCGTTTGTTCTGTTGTTGTTCTCTTAGTTTCTCGTGTTCATGAGTGTATGCTTATATATGACTAAGTGTTAAACTGTTAACAATTGTTAAGTATACAAGAGTTGCACTAGAGTGAGAGTGTGACTCGTCGGTAGCCTAGAACAGAGTATATGGGTATGCTCTAGGTGAAGAGGCATAGTTTGGATAAAGTATCCTTGGTGTTGCCAAGAAGTCAAGAGAAAAATGTTGTGTCATACACCCTCAAGAGGTGCACGATCACAAGATTCAACTAGACACACTATGGGGACGTGAAAAATCTAAATTTAAGATAAATCTTTCTAAATGGACTATGTTCACATCATAAATGTTAAACTTTTTGGATAATATAATTTGAAAAAGATTATTTTTGGTTTTATATAAAAAAAATTATTAAAACATGATTTTTTATGCAAATAAAACTAATTTAAATCATAAAATCCATCTTAATCTTAAACCTAACAAATATCTAAATAGATTAAAACATTTCCTCCAATTTTTATCCCCAAAAAGAATATATCTCAAAAAATTTAATCCCCTTAACATTTAAATTTTTAATACATCCACAATTAAAATCATAAAATAATATAAATATGTATTAAAAATTAAAATAGACAAATATTGAAATATATAATAAACTTTTATCTACTTTCTAAAAATTGCACCGCTTACCCAATTTCAAAAAAACACAAATATTAGTCTATCATAAAGCATTCCAAAGGTGACCCAATGGAATGTTTGAAGTAGTTAAAATTATGTAGTTTTAAATATATTATGAATTGAATAAAATGTTTGAAGTGAATTAATATAATTTAATTAAAAAATAATTATTTTGATATTTTTTTATATTTTATTTTGAGATAAGTTAATAAATGAATAAATATTATTTGAATTTATTTTTTGTTTAACATAAAGTATTATTTAAAATTATTATTTTTTAAATTATAAAAATATATTTTTTATTTAAAATTATTATTTTTTAAATTATAAAAATATATTTTTAAATAGGTTAAAATTATTAAGAACAAAATTTCATAAACAAATACAGCTTAGAAAGAATTTCTCAAAAATATTGATTTTGAGATTATTCACTTTTTAACTTACGATGGATGAATGCAGGCAGGCAGCTGTTTTTCGTTATTGAAATATATGAACACAAAATAGATACAGAGACGGATGAGCGGCTGAGCGTATCTATTTCCCTTGACTGGTCAGCATCAGCGTCTCCATACTCTGTTGCTTATTTTCATGTGGACGGGCTCTGATATTCAGAGGCGGAGCAAGAGATTCCACCGTTACTGAACCTAAATGGCCATGACTGTGATTGACGAATGCCTCGTTGGTTTCTCTCTTGTAAACATAAAACCGAGAGACAACGAGGAAGAAAATAAGATTTAAAACATTAAGAACAACTAACAAGGCATAATAATAGTAAATACGAGATGCATTCAGATTGTCCGAAACCCAGTTGGTGTGGCCCTTTCGTCCAGTGATCTTAGTCGTAACAGTTAGAAGAAAACCACTGAGAAAACTCCCAATCCCTGTAGTAGTCCCAACCAATGCAGTTCCTATGCTCTGCATGCTTTCGGGGGCCTGATCATAAAAGAATTCTAATTTGCCAACTTCAAGGAAGGCTTCTGCTATGCCCATAAGAAAATATTGAGGAAGCAAGATAAAAACGGTGAGGGGAGCTACTGCTCTCGGGTTGCCTTGAAGCCCGTGTGCTTTCACAACTCTGATCCGCTTGATTTCGGTTATGGTGGCCACTACCATCACTAGAATGTGGATGGCCAGCCCAATACCCATCCTCTGTAGGATTGTTATACCTCTAGGATTGCCTGTGAATCTTCTGAAAGTCTTCACTAGGATTCTGTCGTAAACAACAAGAAATACCAGCAATGACATCGTGATGAATGATGTGACGCTGCCAGCGGGGATTTCGAAGTGAGAACCCATGTGCCTGTTCAGTCTCATTTCCTGATTTACGAACAGTGTGTTTACTTGGGCTGTCAGGGCGCCTGGCATCAACATGGCAACCCAAATCGGTAGCATTTTTATCATAAGCTTCGTTTCTTCTACTTGGGTTACTGAACAGAGCTTCCACTCCCATGGACTGGCTGAGCCGTCGTTTGTTGCTGCTTTATCAAGAAATCTGGAAATAAAAAAGGAAAATTATGATAATGTATGACAGCTCATCTCTGAATTAAAACTTAGTTTGTTAGGTTGAAAGA
>ML805878.1:317615-328205 GCA_009831015.1 Picea engelmannii
TAGTTGTTGGTTTTCGTAGAGAATCAATGGGAAAAAGAATTTGTGAGTGATGCTAACAAAAATATAATGGAGAATTCTTCATTTTAACCATGAATTCAACTACATCCAACACATGAAACATAGCTAAGAACATCAATAACTCACACACAACATCTAACACACAAACATTACTCCACAACCATAGAGAAATCCATACACAAAGACATAGTTTTTCCCCTAGAAACCCATATGGGAAAACTAGCTTCAAATGATTGCTCAATCATTGTTTTGAAAATCTTAGGTTATAATGTACACTATAGTCTCTTGGCTCTATATCCATTCAACAAATTACATAGCCAAGCTCTTGTGCATCCTCACCTTTTGGACAACAAAAAAAATCCCTTTATGAGTCTAATTACAATGGAATATAGGCAAATATGGTAGTAATGGGAAGGACAAAAGCCTCGACATTACATTTTCCATTCCCAACTCTCTTTTCTCCTATTTTCATCTCTCTCTCTCTCTCTCTCATATTTACTTCCTCTATATCTACATTGTCTTTTCTTACTTTCAACCTTCATTAATTCTCGACTTTGTTTGTATGTATTGAGTCTTACAACCATTCATGTTGTTTGGATCCTTTTCGAATCATGTTTGATTTGTTCTAACATTTCGAGTGACAACCACATCACTCATAATGCTCATTTGATCATACCTTATGTTGGCACAGGGGTAGGCCCAGGGTTCAACGCTCAAGAGCGCACCAACAAAACCCTAACTACCGGCCCTTTCGGTAACACCTGCGAAGCAGATGAAGTCTCACCCAAGGTAGAGGCAGGGGTGGTTGCATGACTCAGATGTCTGCAACCTTAGCTGGGACACCGATCTGTGATTATATCTTTTACAGGGCACTTAGCATAAAACATTCATCAATATTTAACCCTTATGGTACTTTGTAGATAACACAGAGCATCGCAGTGAATACTTAGACTAAAGATAATTCAATACTTAGCCACAGAAATATAGATTAGATTCAGCAGATCAAGCACTAAGCATCTTATAGATCAGATCTAACATTCATTCATATATCATAGGCACAGAGCATAACTAGATCTATTTAATCACAACAAGCACTTAACCAAGTAAGAGATAACCACATTAGGACAAAGCACAGAGCATAATACACACAGTTACCGCGATTCACCCCCACTCTAGGGCTACGTCCACAAAGTCTTCTTCTTTATATTATTTCGGTCAAGCGGTTACAACACAGAGCTTTAGTGACCCTTACTTCGCACAGGACAAAAGATCTGCGCAGCTCGCTAGTTCCTTCTTCCTTGCACTCCAGCACAAAACTACAACAACTCGTACTCAGCTTTTCAATCTCCTTATAATCATGCACAGAGCACTTGCGATATACATCCAATCCCACAGATCCATATACTAGCACTAATCTTTTTCTATATCTCACATAGATGTACTACTCTACTACTTATATTGCCTATGTATCTATTTATATATTACAAAATGGGCCTAAGCGTGGGTAAACCCATGGGCCGACATCTCTTTCCCTTTACATCAACCCAAAACCCTAAAGGGGACCCAAAAATAGGTCTTGTTTCCTTAGTTTCCGCTTCGCGTTGCGCTCCATCTTTGGCAAGTTGTCGCAGTCCCAAAAACGGTCAAATATGACCAAGTATTCTTCAAAACTTGGTCACGGGCCATCAGACCCCCAACACTCACCTGTGACTCGTCCCAAGTCACTCAGGTTTGATCAATTCCGCCGCGAATGCCTCGAGCTTGGCTCGAGCTGCTTCGACCTACTGCAGTGCGACAACCTCTTGCTTAGTAAATTCTTGGATTACTATGTCGTTTACTGGCCCTTCTATGCGTTGTTCTGCGGTGATGACAACTTGTTCAAGCTCGATTGCCTGGCTCTCAACTTCAGTGAACATGTGGCATGATTTCTCTTAGAGTGGTTGAAGTCATTGAGAGACTTCCATCACTTTACTTTGTAGCGTGTGTACCTGTTGTTGAGTGGTGCGTTGTTCTGGAAATCACTTCATTCTCTCGATTGGGGTCAAGGCCTTCAGCTGCGCTTGTAGCACATCTGCATGTTGCTTTGCTTCTTGGAGTTGTGCTTCTAACATCTGCAATTCGGGGTTCTCCGTGAGGTTCTCATAAGTCTGGGCGCTTCTAGCGCACAACTGCTTACATTCCAAAGCCAAGGTTTTTAATCGCCCAACTACGTTATGAGCAGTTTCTTACCTCAAATCTCTTACTTCTTGTGGAGTCTCGGGCACGGTACAAAGTTCTAGATCTGCGATGCACTGCTGAAGTTGCTGGATTACTTCTTCAAGTTGTGCCACCTGTTGTGGGACACGTTCTTCCATCTTCACTTCTATGACCGTCACAAAGCGAAGTGCTTTGTGAACTCTTTCCTGTACTTCAAGTTGCTCTGCTAGCAACTGGTCCTTGCTTTGCTATAACTGTGCTTTTTCCTCCCCACTTCGCTTGTAAGACAATCTACTCCTATTATGCCTTCCTCTGTTGTTCTCTATGTGCGCTCTATTCTTGTGCCAAAGCCTGGGTGGCTTGCGCTATGTCTTCTTGAGCTCGTCGAAGGCGAGCTTCGACTTTCTCGACGATCTGGCGTAATTGGGTGGGCTCATCAGCTATTCCTGGTGTTTCCATTGTTAAGGGTGTCGTAAAAACTACTCTGTTGGACTGGAGTACCTGCTGCACTTCTTGAAGTTCACCCTTGATTCGGCTGAATACCTCCTCCTGCTTCGCTTCTTGCTTTTCTACGATCTCTAGTGAGGCATCAGTCAGCGTAGCGATCAAGAAATCGAAGTCGTCCTGTGTGAGGGTAGTCTTAAACTTAGTCTGGGTGGCCTTAGCTTTCTTTCGGGATGAGGGCTTTGGTGGGGTAATCTTCCTTTTCTTGGAGGGATCCTCCTCCTCTCTAGGCGGAGTAACCTTGCCTTTGTTTTGCTCAACTTCTGTGCCACCTAGTTCTTCACCATCACCTCCCTTCGCAGGCGAGATCGAAGTAGTCTTCGTGGATGTGCTCTGGATATCTTGAACTTCCACATCCTTCTTAGTCTTGCGCGGTCTAGGTGTATCCGGCATAGCTTCAGGGCTATCCACGTCGGACATCTCTGCGGGGTCTACTGGAACAGGGAGGTTCACCGACCATTCCTTGGTAATCTGCTCCAAATCTTCTTCTGTTAATTTATAGTATGATTGGAGTTGTTGTTTGTGCTCATCCGCGCGCGCTGTGATATAGGTGAAGTGATGGTCTACGCTGAATTTGATCAAAGGTCTAAACCTATGAAGTGTGTTGGGTGTGATGTGCGGTGTGGACTGGATTTCATTATTCAATTGATTGTAATAAGCGTGGAAGATGGAATTGGACTGCCACTGCTTGTTCATGTCGTTGGAGTACCACAATGTACAGAACTTCGCGGCCAGTGGTTCGAAGGGTTCGATCTCCAGAAAAGTGGCACCTTCTGGTAGCTCCCAAGCGATGAAAGTGATGAGTATGAGCAACCAACTAAAGTGGAACTCATAGCCTTGGTCTTGTGCTTGTCTACAGTCAAGCTCTAGTTGATTTATAAGGTACTTTGCCCAATTCATTTGTAGTCCCTCCGCGCACTTCCTTGCGAGGTCAACTACAAATCCAGTCACCTGTGTGGGTCTATTTTTGCAGACTAACTTCCCTGCGATCAGCTGGCAACCAAGGAGCATTGTTGCATTCTCAATGGAGGCTACCTTGTAACATCGCGTGCCCTTCTCTAGATCACCATATGTGTCTTTTATTCGTTGGGCAAGAGCACGATCTGCGATCTTTCCAGGGTAAAACTTCTGCGGGTCAGGGCCCTGCATGCTTAGCCCCGTGATCCGATTGATCAGAATCGGATCCACAGTGATGTTGTGGTCCAACCATAAGTATCCTCTGTGGTAGTAGGACAACAACAATCTGACGCATGCATTCACTTCCGGATGCCTCCCGAAATGTGGAATCTTCATTACATTGAGGAGGGTTGACTGCACGAGGTTGTGGGTCCATTGCTGAGGGACAATCTTGGGGTTCCTTCCTTTTGTGATAGTTAAGTACTTGTGTGTAACACCCTGTTTCCCCCAGTCTGTAAAAATAACTATATTGGCCAAGAACTATGGCAAACTCAAAGATGTGAATGTTTGATTTGACGGACCTTTGTATAAAAGGTCGATGAATGTAAATTATGTTATGATTATGTGTTGCATGACTGCTGGGAGGGGGAATGTGCTAAAAGAGACCACGATGGCTAATGAGGTGGTGGAAGGGACCTGGAATGGTTGCGTTAACTTCCACCGAGCCAGTATCGTACTGGTTTTTACTTGCTCAAAGACCAAAACAACTCTCTGACCCTGGAACGGATTTCTCGTCAGATTGGTATGTGGGGAGGCTCCTCAAGAGTTAATGAGGGGATGGGGGTGAACCGCCCATCCGTAACAGCTCCTAGAACTGACCATGGATGGGGAAATTCACGCCACATGCAATCTTGCAGAGAAAAGGCAAGAGAGGAAGTGTGGTAAGGGGGGGAGAGAGGAGATAACACGCGTGACAGGGATCGTGGAAGAGAAACGAGAGATACAGGGAATTCTGAACAAAGGAGAAGGAGAGTAACCTTCGTCCTTGACTTCCGTTGAGCTGGAAGTAGGAGACTGAATCTCAAGCATCGTGGTCTAGCTCGGGGGTGGTTAGTGGTAAATCCGTTTGGAGTCACTGAGCCTACGGTTGGGTGGAAACGAGCACCCCTCTCTCAGCAGTCCGTCACACCTGGTGTTTTTGATAAGTGTTTATATCTTGTATCTTGAATTGAATATCCTGGACGCATGCTCATGTTTGTACACTCATAAATGGTTTCTGTATAGAAGTGTTTGCCTGGTGTTTTGATCGGAAATAATGGATGCATGCTTATACTTATATGACCATAATCGGTTTATGTAGAGAATGAATAAGTTTAGAATACGAGTTCGTTCCCTTGAGATTTGTTCCACCTACTTGACTTGTGCGGTGTCCTGGTTTGATTTCCCAAAGGCACCTCCTCCTTGGAAGTTCCCTCGCATTCCAGAGTCGGAGTGAGTCCCTTGAAAAGACTACCGTTTTAGTAAACCCACGAGTTTACTTTACCCTTGACACAGGTTTCATAGCTCGGCGAATTAGGAAGGCTTTTTAGTCAGGTCACCCAGCGTAGGGATAATTACCCAAGAAACCGTTGAAGGATCATGTGATCTGAGTCTGGAAATCTTGTACAAGAGAGAGTAGTTCTCTTAGGTTTTCTATGTTTCGGCATTTCGACACCCAGGAAACCAAAGGGTAAGACCCCTCGTTTTTGCAAGTCGCGAAATCCCAGTACCCGAAATCCCGACGCGCTCTGTGGATGAGCCGGTTTTGCGTGAATAGGTTTCAGTGTTTTGACACCCGGGAAACCAAAGGGTAAGACCTCTCGTTTTTGTAAGTCGCAAAATCCCGACGCGCTCTATGGATGAGCCGGTTTTGCGTGAATAGGTTTCGGCGTTTCGACACCCGAGAAACCAAATGGTAAGACCCCTCGTTTTCGCAAGTCGCGAAATCCCAGTACCCGAAACCCCGACGCGCTCTGTGGATGAGCCGGTTTTGCGTGAATAGGTTTCAGTGTTTCGGCACCCAAGAAACCAAAGGGTAAGACCCCTCGTTTCCGCAAGTCGCGAAATCCCGGTACCCGAAATCTTGATGCGCTCTGTGGATGAATCGGTTTTGCGTGAATAGGTTTCGGTGTTTCGGCACCTGGGAAACCAAAGGGTAAGACCCCTCGTTTTCGCAAGTCGCAAAATCTCAATACCTGAAATCCCGACGCGCTCTGTGGATGAGCCGGTTTAGCATGAATAGGTTTCGGCGTTTCGGCACCCGGGAAACCAAAGGGTAAGACCCCTCATTTTCGCAAGTCGCAAAATCTCGGCACCCAAAATCCCGACGTGCTCTGTGGATGAGCTGGTTTAGCGTGAATAGGTTTCGACGTTTTTGCACCCGGGAAACCAAAGGGTAAGACCCCTCGTTTTCGCAAGTCGCAAAATCCCGGTACCCGAAACCCCGACGCGCTTTGTGGATGAGCCCTAGGTCACAGGGCAGAGTCATGTGGTAGAACCAGGAGGTAGGTGCTAGCAGTTAATCAAGGGTCAAAACTCGGGAATCGACATTTTGGGTCCCGAAAGAATCTGGATTGTCCATTTGTAGGGGATGTGTGGCGAAGGTCTAAAGCCACCGGGGTTCTGGACATCAGAGGAATAGGAGTGAAGACCCTGCCAGAAATCCTGAAAGATAGAATGTTGGGATTTATTCCGGGCCATTGATCAAGCCGACAATCTGGACCGTAGATCCGGATGATATCGGGCCTTCGAGTCCCAGGGATTAAAAAGGGAAAGGAGGAACGCTTGCATCACGATTCCCCGAATCTCGAAACCCCGAAAGCATTTAGAGGATTAGCACCAGGTCATAGGATCGGTCGTATGACAAGCGACCCAAGGGAGGAGCTAAGGATCTGTTAGATCCTTTCGGGTTTCGGCATTTCGAAAGACAGAGAACAAGGGAACGCTTGCATCGTGATTCCCCGAATCGCGAAAGATGGAAGCGCCTTTTTGGTAAGGCTTGTGGTCATAGCCAACGATCACATGGGGGAGGATAAGGGAAGGGAGGGTTTGCGCTAGGCCCCATATAAATTCGGGGATTCTATCCCTCGAAGAAAAGACAAAAAAAAAAGAAAATCTTAGTTGTCGTAGTGGGTGTGTGACATTGTGCGGGGCTAGCGTACTGTAAACCTTGCGATCTCCAAGGTTAAAATCACTAAATTTTAGTGCTGTGAGCTTATCCTAGTCAGCATGAACTGCATGCACCCCTTTCGGGAGGTACGCAGTGACCACAGCATAGTCGAAGTCTTTGGGTACAGTGTCTCGATTCACTGTTCCGCTTAGTGGTGGGATATACTTAGGCAAGATACTTGGGATCATCTTCACAGTGGAGAAGTTGTTTCCGAGCTTAGATCGTCTTTCCAAAGGCAGTCGGGATGGTCCTGCACGAGCAGTGGAGGGGAAAGCTAGCAATGCTCCCGAGGACGATGCCTGTACACCTGTAGACATTCCTCTCTCTGACATGACTCTCTCAGTCATTAAGTCAATTAGAACTTCTTCAATGATTTTCTTAGCAGCACTGAGCTCGTCCGACATACAAACTTGGGTCAGCTAGCTCGGGTGCGAAAGGAATTCAGAGACTACAGTGAATAGTATGGGAACAAGGCAATGATCTATGGTTGAGTTAATCTCAGGTTTCGTGCTCAAATTCTCACTTAGCAAAAAGTATTCTCGGTGCGTGGAACGACGGACTAAGTAGGGAAACTTAGTAACGGTTTGTTGGCAACGGTTATGATCCTTCATTAACTCTTGTTCGACCTGTTATGGCGCATTTCAACAGTTGGATGATGAACCTTTATTGCTTTTCTACCTGTTTGGAGCGGAAGTCGAATGGATATATCGGCCCCAACGACTATATTGCTTCGTCATGGCGAAGTACTCTGTCGTTGTTCTGATATCTTGGCGAAGTTCCAATTCTGCAATTTTTCTGTCTGTGAAGTATCCTCTAGAACTTCTTGTAACCTTGCAGTGCTAGCCCTTTTCTTTCTTAACTTTCTAGCCTTCTTCCCCGTGAGCTTCGTCTCAGTAATGCTTTTACCATTTCGATGCTTATCTTCTGTGGTCTTAGTTACTTCGCACTGTTGAAAGTCTTTCCCAAGGTTCCTTGATAATACTTCTTCTGTATCAAAAATAGGTAACTCAATCTTCTGCGGGTCCTCGAGTGTTCTCTTAGCCTCGACATCGGAGTTGCTAGTATTAAATATCCATGATCCGCTCTTCTATTCTTCAATCAAGTGCGCGATCCTTCTGGTCATAAAGTCTTTTAACTCTTGCTTCTTCTGTTCCAACACTTCTTCTTCCTCTTTTCATCTGCCTTGTTCTCTATCAATCCAAGGTTTTCCTATGAGCATGGTAAACGGGGCAATGTCTTCAACAAATTTAATAATCTCAAAGTCTTCCTCTGTCGAAGTTCCATTGACAGTCATAGGTATTCGGGCGAGCCTTCCACATAGGTTTACTAGCTTTCCTCTTAATAAACTTGTTCCTCCTAGGGAAGGGATCATGGCAGGCTTTCCTATAGCTTCCCAAGTTCTTTCTGGCATAATGTTCACTTGTGTTTCTTCATCAAGAATACAGTCAATGTCGAAGTCCCATATTCTTGCTTCGACTTGCTCCTTTTCTTTGAAGATCTTTGATAGCCTAACATGTCGGTGATCATTCAAGGTGTCTTTCATCTGTAGCAATATCTTCTCTGATTCTTTTTGGGTTTCTGCTATAATTTTAGTCTCTTGATCTCCTTCAGAGTTTGCTTGTTCCATATTAATCTTTTCAAGTCTAGCAATCATTCCAGGGAAATCCAATACTTCATGGTCCAAAGCTCTAAAACAGAGACAACTAGGTCTTCCATTAGGGCATTCCTTAGCAAGATGTCCCAGTCTTCTGCAACTATAACAGAGGGTTAGCCCTCTCTTTCGTTTAAATGACCCCCAACTTCTTCTGTACTGCGCACCAGGATCATGGTAGCTAGCCTGCAAAAAATTATTTCTAGGATCCTGCATCCATATGTTAATCCAAACATTCTTTCTATGCATAGGTATAACATATCTAGCATTATTCTTATCAGATCTATTCATATCAAGCTTTCTTTCATCTATCAATGCCCTAGTTTTGGAGCTAGGACAAAATCTATCAGGCGTACCTAAATCCATGCTTTAGAAACAAAAAAATTCACTTATCTTACTTCTATAGAGCACAAAGATTTTAGATCTAATTTTTTTTTACTATTCTTACCTTTATTAGAGTAGAAAGCTTGCAGATCTTACCTCTTTTCTGCAGATCTGACTTCTTTCTTTAGAAATTTCCACTTTTACCTTTCTTAGAGCATAAAGTGTTGAGATCTCACTTCTTTTCTTCAGTATCAACCTCTTTCTTGCATATCTGACCTCTTTCCTTCAGATCTGACCTCTTTTCCTCGACACAAAGCTTCGTAGGTCAAGTAGAATACTACGCACTAGGGAAACAGATCTACGCACAAAGCTTATTTTGCACAAAGATTTTAGTTCCAAGCAATCACAGTTCCGTTCCCTGCAACGAAACCATTTTTTGGCATAGGGGCAGAACCAGGGTTCAGCGCTCAAGAGCGCACCAACAAAACCCTAACTACCGGCCCTTTCGGCAACACCTGCGAAGCAGATGAAGTCTCACTTGAGGTAGAGGCAGGGGTGGTTGCAGGACTCAGATCTCTGCAACCTTAGCTGGGATACTGATATGTGATTATATCTTTTACAGGGCACCTAGCATAGAACATTCATCAATATTTAACCCTTATGGTACTTTGCAGATAGCACAGAGCATCACAGTGAATACTTAGACTAAAGATGATTCAGTACTTAGCCACAGAAATATAGATTAGATTCAGCAGATAAAGCACTAAGCATCTTACAGATCAGATCTAACATTCATTCATATATCATAGGCACAGAGCATAACTAGATCTATTTAATCACAGCAAGCACTTAACCAAGAAAGAGATAACCACATTAGGACGAAGCACAGAGCATAATACACACAGTTATCGTGGTTCACTCCCACCCTGGGGCTACGTCCACAAAGTCTTCTTCTTTATATTATCTTGGTCAAGCGGTTACAACACAAAGCTTCAGTGACCCTTACTTCACGCAGGATAGAAGATCTGCGCAACTCGCTAGATCCTTCTTCCTTGCACTCCAACACAAAGCTACAACAACTTGCACTCAGCTTTTCAATCTCCTTACAATCATGCACAGAGCACTTGCGATATACATCCAATCCCACAGATCCAACTACTAGCACTAAGCTTTTGCTATATCTCACATAGATGTACTACTCTACTACTTATATTGCCTAAGTATCTATTTATATATTACAAAATGGGCCTAACCGTGGATAAACCCATGAGCCGACATCTCTTTCCCTTTACATCAACCCAAAACCCTAAAGGGGACCCAAAAATAGGTCTTGCTTCCTTAATTTCCTCTTTACGTTGTGCTCCATCTTTGGCAAGTTGTCGCAGTCCCAAAAACGGTCAAATATGACCAAGTATTCTTCAAAACTTGGTCAAGGGCCAACACCTTATGTTTATATTAGAGTAAGATACTGAGTGATATGAGCACGAGAACAAGAATCTCTTACACAACTCCACACACTGTTGAGAGGAGATCTATCTTCAATGTTGTCTTCTTTTTAATTAGGTTAAAACACATATGCCTTTACATTAAGGTGTAGAAAATTTGTAACGAGGTTTAAAGGGTAGTGTTTTTGTAGAGTTTAGAGTATTGTCTCAAAATCATCAACGACAATGGAAGTTGGTGACTTAATGAGATTCAACCAAAATCAAATCTCAATTGCACTAGAACTAGACATCTCAATGAGCATTGTCTTAAAACAACTTGTTCAAACCAATTTACCTAACCCACTAGG
>ML805878.1:328305-348840 GCA_009831015.1 Picea engelmannii
TAGAAAACCACAACTTTATTATATCAAACCCTTGAGGTAGGGAAACACCATACAATGGATCCTATTATGGAAGGGATCCTCTCCTGTTCACTTGCCTCTTCGAGGGGGCATCCTCCTATTGAGCTACCGCTCCAAATACAATAATTATCTTCATGTCTCATTACATTGCTTGAACGCCTTTATAGAGTGCTACCATCACCTAAGAACATTCTAGAGGAGGAATCTTCTAGAAGTAGAGCCTTCTAAGAAGTCCTCTTACATTTATTATATCTAACTACCATAATGGGCCTTATTTAATAATATAGTGGACCTAGTCCACCTTACATTGAATGACCTCCACTATTATCACTATGGGCTCTCTGAGCTTCCCCACTACTCTCTAGCTACCGTACATTCCATCCCCCTTATGAAAGCGTTATCCTCAACGCTTGATGTACAACCATATACCAAGGTCCCATGGATAATTGTGGACCATAATGCTGAAGAAGACTGGAGAACCAAGGTCCCATGTAGAAAGGAAAGCCACCATGCTGAAGTAGTCCAACCACCATTGTAAGCCCGTGTCCCATGTCCAAGTGCTCGTGTGAACTCCCTATGGAAGATTTTGGAACCCAATAACAAACTCAAAATGATGCTCCAAAGACTGACACCTATCATGTGGATCCAAATAAGAATATCCATCCACATACTGGAAAAGGGTTGTAGCAGAATTTGGAAGGAATAATACCACTGTAGAATATGCATGATGGATACTGGTAATAATCATTGGCTCTCGATTTGTCACATTGATGCTCTTTACAGAAGGTGGATTAAAGTCATAAAATAAAATATGAAAGTGGTTGTCATCCCATAAATGACAACTATCCATATACCAATCATCACAATCGGCCTCAAAATCATACCAAGCATATATTTCTTGATTATATTCATTCATGATGTCCGCCATAAGAAATATCTGTTGCATGTTATCCAATGAATATCGAATACTATAGAAACTATCATTGAGGCCATTTGCAAGGTCATGCAATCTATCTTCCAATGTGTCATACAATTTGGATTTGAGTACTTCAAGAATTCCCTTGAGGGTTTGAGAGGAAATAGCCATCTGAGCACCATATGAACTCTTTGGTCCCACATCCATCATGAAAAAACCCAAAAAATAGAACAATAAGTTACTCCAGAAAATCGCGGCATTTTCTGGAAAAACCTTGAAAAACCATTGAATTTAAAATGCTCTTAACTTCACTTTCTGGACTCCGTTTTGGTTGATTTTTTTTTGAAATTGGGTGAAATTGTGAGAGGAACTCAGATCTGTAAATTATTTAGAAAAATTCGGCCTACAGATGCTATCAAAAAAAAAAACGTGCCGCCATCCGCGGAAAAAACCCTGAAAAAATTGCAGATTTTAAAACTTCAATATCTTGACTTCCTGAACTCCGTTTCGGACGATTTTTTTTTGCAACTTGGGTGTTTTTCTGAGAGGAACTCAAATTCACAATCTGTTTATGCAATTTTTTCAAAGAAATATACTAAAATTTTTTGGAATGTCGCGGCCCTTTTTTTCTTCTCCGAAAAAAAAAACTACAAATATAAAATAATATTTGCCCACAATGTCTGCCAAAGAAAGTGCTCTGATACCACTTGTTAAGAACCAAATAATTGAATACAAAATATCACAATAGATCCAAAGATATTTGAATACAATCACCGCACAAGATATATGAAACCATATAGAAAAACACAACTTTATTATATCAAACCCTTGAGGTAGGGCAACACTATACAATGTGTAAGGTAGCTAGAGAGGTAGTGGGGGGGCCCAGAGGGCCCATAGTGATAACAGTGGAGGTCATTCAATGTAAGGTGGACTAGGTCCACTATATTATTAAATAAGGCCCACTATGGTAGTTAGATATAATAAATGGGTAATTAGATATAATAAATGTAAGAGGATTTTTTAGGAGGTTTTATTTCTAGAAGATTCCTCCTTTAGAATGTTCTTAGGTGATGGTAGCACTATATAAAGGGGTTCAAGCAATGTAATGAGACATGAAGAGAATTATTGTATTTGGAGTGGTAGCTCAATAGGAGAATGCCCCCTCGAAGAGGCAAGTGAACAGGAGATGATCCCTTCCATAATAGGATCCATTGTATGGTGTTGCCCTACCTTGAGGGTTTGATATAATAAAGTTGTGGTTTTCTATATGGTTTCATATATCTTGTGTGGTGATTATATTCAAATATCTTTGGATATATTTTGATATTTTGTATTCATGTATTTGGTTCTTAACACAATGGATCCTATTATGGAAGGGATCCTCTCCTGTTCACTTGCCTCTTCGAAGGGGCATCCTCCTATTGAGCTACCGCTCCAAATACAATAATTATCTTCATGTCTCATTACATTGATTGAACCCCTTTATATAGTGCTACCATCACCTAAGAACATTCTAGAGGAGGAATCTTCTAGAAGTAGAACCTTCTAAGAAGTCCTCTTACATTTATTATATCTAATTACCCATTTATTATATCTAACTACCATAGTGGGCCTTATTTAATAATATAGCGGACCTAGTCCACCTTACATTGAATGACCTCCACTATTATCCCTATAGGCCTTCTGCCCCCCCCCACTACCTCTCTAGCTACCTTACAACAACATATGGTAGTGTCTCATTATAATAGGCCACAGGGTCTTCATGCTGAGTGAGAATTGTGTCCACAACATAGTCGGAAGCATCTATCTCGATCTCAAAGGGTTGTTGCAGGTCGGGTAATGAGAGCACTGGGGCTGAGCACAAGCATTGCTTCAAATCACCGAACGATTGTTGTTGTGATAGTTCCCACATGAAATTTTCTTCACCAACACCCCTAGTTACTTGTCTGAGGGCCCATGTAATATGGGAGAATCCCAACACGAACCCGCGATAGAATTTGGCAAGCCCTAAAAAGCTTCGAAGCTCAGTGAATGTGGTTGGGGCTGGCCAGTCACGAATGACCTAGATCTTGGCTGGATCCACATGCACCATATGCTCATCAACAATGTAGACTAGGTACTAGACCATGTCCATGTCGAAGGATAATTTTTCCAAATTTTCATATAGCTCATGTTGTTGTAGAGTGTGCAAAACCTGTGGAACATTGTAATATTCCAGATACAAAATAGTATGCAGAACATAAATAATTAGCTAGAAATGGTAGATAAACAATGATATAACCAGAAAAACACCACAACAATATCATAATAATAACAAATAACACTAGAAAGAGCACTTTGATTACTGAGAGAAATGTTCACTTGCCTCTACGAGGGGGCAACCTCCAACAGAGCAGAGCTCTATTACAATAATATCCAAGACAAAAATTCTCATACCCTCTACACCTATTTATACTAAATATGTCTATTTAAAAGAACAATCTAGAGGAAGATCCTTCTAGAAGCGAAAGCTTCTATTGGGTCTTCTTACATTTGACTTATTCTTCCTTATTGCTAGGCATTATTAATATTGGCCTTTATTACATGGAAATATATTATTCTACCTACGTGAGGAGTTAGGTCCCTAACATGTCCTATCCCTTAAAAAAACCCTTGTCCTCAAGTCTTGAGATGAGGGAATTGTTGCATAATGGTAGCTGGTTCCCAAGTGGCATCTGTTGGAGTTGTATATTTCCATTGGACTAACACTTCCTTGATGGTGAGCTGACGTAGACGACACTCAAGTTGGTCCAAAAATGCTTGTGGTTGTAGCTAAACAGAGCCTTCTTCATCCAACTCAGGAAGGTTGGTTTGAGTTTGGCACTTAGTTCCAATCACCTTCTTTAAGTAGGAAACATGAAAAACATGATGGAGGTTAAAATGACTAGGAAAAACTATTTGATATGCCACCTATCCCACACGCTTGAGAATGGTATAAGGACCATAAAATTTGGGCGCCAGTTTCTGACAGTGGTCAACCTTGAGGGAATTTTGCTTATAAGGTTGCAGTCAAAGAAACACCTGATCTCCTTTTGCAAATTGACGTTCAGAGCGACCTTGATCTGCCTATTGCTTCATGTGATTCTGGGTCATTATCAATTTCTCTTTGAGGGTACGAAGAATATCCTCTCAAATTGTAAGTGTTTGGTCAACCGCATGGACCTTCGAGACAACGGGAAAATATGAGATAACTAATGGTGGATTTTGTCCATTTACTGGTTCAAAAGGAGTCATACGGGTAGATGTATGGTAAGAAGTGTTGTACCACCCTTCAACTAGTGGTAACCATTGAGCCCACTAATTTTATCATTCTGATGAAAAACACCTCAACTATGTTTCCAAACACTTGTTGACAACTTCAGTTTGACCATTAGTCTAGGGATGATAAGCCGTACTAAGATGCAATTGGGTGCCTTGTAGCTTGAACAATTCTCGCAAAAAATTGTTGGTGAAAGTGGGGTCGCGATCATAAACAATAGAATGAGGCATGCCATGAAGCTTGAAGACCTGATCCATGAAAAGTTGAGCCACAATGGAGGTTTTAAATGGGTGTTGAAGAGAACGAAAAATGAGCATACTTGGAAAGAAGATCAACTACCACCATGATGACTGATTTATTGCCCGACTTAGGTAATCCTACAATAAAATCCGTAGAGATATCCCTCCAAATAGTCGGTGGAATCAGAAGCAGTTGTAGTGTGCCAAGAGATTTGATTGTTTCTCCCTTGTTGCGTTGACAAACATCACATTCTGCCACAAAATTGCGAACGCCCTGTTTCATACTATCCCAGAAAAAAGAACGTTTGACCCGGTCATAGGTTTTGGTAAACCCTGAGTGCCTAGCGGTGGGTGTAGCATGAAGATTAGAAAGTACCATGGATTTAAGTTTTGATTGTTCACTTAAATACAAACGACATTTGTATCGAAGCTCATCATTGTGCCAAGAGCACCCTGGGGAAATAGGAGAATTGGCATGCAATTGTTCTATCAGATGCGAAATTTTGGGATCGTGTAGCCATTCCCGGCGAACAACTTGGAGCCAATCTGGTACAATGAAAGAGATGGAAAAAAGGGACCCTTCATCTTCATATTTTATGGAAGGTGCATCAACAACCACATTGTCTTTGTCTTTCTGTAAATGATCTCATAATCATATCCAAAGAGCTTAGCCACCCATTTTTGTTTCTCTAGGGAGTAAAGGCGTTGTTCTAGAAAATACTTGAGGCTTTGATGATCTGTCTTAATTTGGAAGCGTTGCCCCAATAGATAAGGGCGCCAAATATCCACTGCATGAAGAATAGCCAACATTTCCTTTTCGTAGATTGATTTTCCCAAATTTCGCTCGAACAATGGTTTTCTGGTAAAGGCCAAAGGCCGACCCTCTTGCATAAAAACTGCTCCAATTCCTTTCCCAGAAGAATCACATTCTAGGACAAAGGTCTTTGTGAAATCAGGAAGGGATAGGACTGGAGTGGTGCACATGGATGTCTTCAAGGTTTGAAAGGCTTGAGCAACTGTGGGAGTACAAGTGAAAGAATTCTTTTTAAGGAGAGTAGTGAGAGGGGCCACAATCTTTCCATAATTCTTATCAAACTTGTGATAATAACATGCTAAACCTAGAAATTCACACGAGATTTTGAGAGTCTTTGGGTGAGGACATTCCTACATAGCTTCAATCTTTTTAGGATCCACCTTGACACCATCCTTTCTAACAAGATGACCCAAGTACTCAACTTTCGAGGCGCCAAAAACACATTTAAATTGTTTGAGGAAAAGTTAGTGTTGAGAGAGTAGATGGAGAACTCGATACACATGAGCAAGATGGGTTATCCATGTTTTACTATAGATGAGGATATCATCAAAGAAAACTAAGATAAAATGAAGGAGAAAAGGACAAAAGACATGATTCATGAGACTTTGTAAAGTGGACAAAGCATTACACAAGTCAAAGGGCATGACCAAAAACTCATAGTGGCCCTCATGAGTTTGAAATGTAGTCTTAGGAATGTTTGCCTCATTGATATGTATCTGGTGGTAGCCAGAATGAAGATCAAGTTTAGTAAAGAACTGGGCACCGCTCAATTCATCCAAGAGGTCATCAATGATAAGAATGGGAAATTTGTCTTTAATGGTGAGTTTTTTTAGGGCACGGAAGTCAGGACACATGCATCAAAAACCTTCTTTCTTAAGGATCATGACCACAAGAGAAGAGTAGGGGCTCATACTAGGACATATAACACCTGTGCTGAGCAATTCTTGAACACTTTTCTCAATTTCATTTTTTTGGGAAAATGAATGACAATAGGGACGGATATTGGGAGGAAGGCTGCCAAGGACAAGGGGAATGGAATGATCATGAACACCACGGGAAGGAGGGAATCCCTGGGGAGTGGAAAAACCAACTTGATGTTTAGAGAGGATGGATTGGAGGTCCTGCAGCACAGAGGGTGTCTCAATGGCTTGAATGGCATGGAGATTTGAAATAATTCAAGAATGAACTTTTTTAGCAGCTTTTCCATGCGACGGGAACTGATGATCTCCAAGGAACCGACGATGATGCCTTGGAACTTATATTGTTGGCCCTCCTGGTCAAATTGCATGGTTAATTCCTTAAAATCCATGAGAATGGGACCCAAAGTCCTTAGCCATTCTGCACCCAACACAATGTCACAACCACCCATGTTGATAGCAAACATATGAGATTTCATGTGGTACTGACCAATTTGGAGATGAAAATTTTCACAATGGCTGCAACATTTCATGGACGCGCCATTGGCAATCATGATTTGAAAATTATTGACGACAAGGATATAGAAATTAGTTTCTTGGGCAATGTGGTGATGAATAAAATTATGGGTGCTTCCACTATTAACAAGAATGATGACCTTCCTATGATTAATGCAACCAATTAGCTTGAGGGTTTGGGGAGCAGAGAAGCAAGTGAGAGAATTCAGGGAAATGACCGGTTCGACTTCGGGAGGATCGGAGGGAGGGGTCAGGTTAGTGGGTTCAGGTGACGCTGACACAAGGGGAGCCTCAACATCATCTCCAAAACATCCTCCGAGATGGCCATAAAAATATTTTGTTCCTTACACTTGTTCCCAAGAAAATATTTGTCATAACAATTATAACAAAGGCCTTTGAGTTGGCATTCAACCATTTCTGCCATGGTCAATTTCTGGATCTTTAGTGGAGTAGAAGGAGGAGTGGGAGTGACTAGTTTAGTGCGAGGAATAAATTAGGGTTTTTGGTTTTGAGAAGAGACAACCTGTTGTTCTTCCTTAGCTCTTTTAGTAGCGTCCACCCAACTCTGAGACCGAACCATGAGGACATGGGAACGAATCTCATCCTTAAGGCCACTGATAAAACATTCTTGGAAAAAAAGAATCAGACATGCCCTCTGTATGGAAAGCCAATCGCTCAAAAGAGGATATAAAATCTTCCACTGTGCCATATCGTTTCAACTTTGTCAAACTATCTAAATGGTTGGTTTCAGTGTCAAAGTGTTCATAAATATCTACCACAAATTGTGTCCAAGCCACATACTCTTGGCGGACATTTTTTCTCCATTGCCACCATTTCCAACGTTCTTGATCTAGATGGAGAAAACCATACCAGAGTTTGGCCAACTCATCTGTAATGCCATATAAAGAGAAATAATGTTCCATTTGATTTACCCAACCAGTGGGATCCGAGCCATCAAATTTGGTCACATCTACACATGGAAGGCGTAGGTCACGCTGAAAGTGATGGGACTGAAAATTATGGGAACGAGAGGAAGTTTCACCTTCGTGTTGCAAATGTGGGTCAAATGAGGGAATATCTACAGGGATATGCAGCTTGGTGCAGATCAAATGAGGAAAACTGGGTATTGAAGGATTCAAGCCTGGTAGTGAGGTTCTGTTTGATGTCCTCCATTTTGGTGTTGATGGAGGAATGCATGTCTTTATTGATGGTGGAAACATTGGCACTGAGTTGTCTCACTTCTTGTTGGGTTTTTGTGAAATTAGAGTACAAGGAATTGAAGCGAGCTTCCAAGTTTTGGCTACGAGTGTGGGCCATGATGAAGAGGGAAAACGACAAGGGGCATGTGGGACCACACAAAAAATGGGTTATGGGTGAAGTGTATCACAATGATCAGGGTGATTAGGGGAATCCAATGGGGTAAATCCCAAATAAGGGTGTTGGAAGGGGGTCGGGTCCACGAGAAAAAAACAAAATTTGCTGAAAAATGATAGGTATGACTGCGATAAGGGCGAAAAAAGGAATCCAATGGGATAGGTCTCAAATAATGGTGCCAACAAGATCTAGACTTTATTTTTAACTCCTGAGGAGTTATATTCCAATCTGAAGAATACTACAGTGATGAAATGCCCAAATGCTTAACAGGAAGAAATATGTAGTAATTTGCAACCTGAATGCAAGAGACACAGTTGCATGGCAATAAATCTTGTCTGTTCTTTTTTTTTTTCGTCCCAAGGGTTAGGGTATTCAAGGGTTCTACAGACAAGGGTTTTCCCTATGATATATCTCTTTGATATACGTGTGGGGTCCAACAATAGTACTCATCCCAATATATCAGGGCACCAACTAAGGAGGATAGACCGTGCCCTTAGTCGTACTACTCAACTACCCAGGTAGTAGAGAGTATCTTCCCAAGTGTTGTTCTCGGTGGCACTATAGCAGTTAGGGGACCGATCGATTTAACTATGGAGGGATTCAGGAGATCTAGGTCGATCTGTATACATGTGTTGTCTGATGCGCTACCACTCAAAGGGGTACCAACAGGGGTTACAAGGGTGGCCAATAGATGTGTGCTTAAGTACCACTTGTATTTATTTTGTGTATGAATCCCCGACCGTGGGTTTATGCACATAATGACATTTCTCTGTAGCTTTAAGACGCTGAAATACGTCTCTACCCTGGAAAAAAATTTAACCCACAATTTTCTGTCGAGGTAGGTGCTCTCATACCACTTGTAATATTCCAGATATAAAATAGTATGCAAAACATAAATAATTAGCTAGAAATGGCAGATAAACAATGATATAATGAGAACAACACCATAATAATACTAGAATAATAAAAGAATAGCACCAGAAAGAGCACTTTGATTACTGAGAGAAATATTCACTTGCCTCTTTGAGGGGGAAACCTCTAGCAGAGAAGAGCTCTATTACAATAATATCCAAGATACAACTTCTCATACCCTCTGTTATCACCATAAAAATTTATGTGGGCGATCTAGTTTTCAAGACTTAGCGGGGTGCTAAACTGAGGTGGAGGTGTGACAAAATAGATGACAAGGCTAAGTCTAGCAGGAGGAATCTAAATCTAGCGGTAGCACGGAGTTGATGGGACCTGATGAGTAACAGATCATGGGCACTACAGATCAACAGTCAGGGATCGTTTCGGGGGAGGACTTGCGCGGAGGATAATTCCCGAAAGTGGGCTAAAAAGTAAACCGTGGTTTCAGCTCGGGATCACGTGGCACCATTAGGTGCATTTCAGGGTGATAAGCGGGTTTCCCCAGACCACTCTCCCTCATCCCCGAAATTGAGAAATTTAATAAGGGGGAGACTTGTCATTATTTTATTATTTTTCAAATACTCAAATGTTGAAAGTTTGCGCGACCACTCCATTCAAATTGAATATCAACAACACACCAAGCTCATGAATTTTTCGCTCATTTACAAGTATTTTTGATTGCCACCATGGACCTTGTCATTATGTCAGTAGTAGAGAAAGACCCCATGTCAAACGAAGAAGCCCTAATTGACAGAGATTCAGATGTGTTTGACACTAAAATCACCATTTCGCCCATCTCCGTGTCCATATCTAATCTGTCGGATAATGTAGGGAAACATATACCCTTCCTTGAAGCAGTTCTAGCCACCATAGTCGCTTACGTTGTCTAGGTCGCATTCCCTTTCCCTGAATTCATAGGTTGGTGTGCAGAGAAATATTCACAGGAAGAGAAAGTAGAGAGTCTGTCAATTCGAAGCACCCTTGACATACCATAGTCCTCCTCCGCAATGTCTGAATCGTTTGAAGAAGAAAAGATAATCATGGTTTACAGGGAATGTCCCTCAGAAGTAAAAGACCTATTTTTGCAAACAATTGTCAAACCAGAGCATATTTTCGAAAGTTTGTCCCTAGCAATGAGTGTAAATATCATGGTTATTGAAGTCCAATGGGTCTATTCCATACTGAGTCATATTTTTGGTCTAGATAATGACAAGTATGTGGTCGAGGTCATGTTAGGTTTTCTATTGGCATTTTCCAGTCAGAGTCCAGTCAGTCAGTTTGCATCAACTTCGATAAATTCATAGCTGATAATATCCACAAGCAGCTAGTGAATTTTCAGTCACTAAGAAATTTCATGTATTGCACATACTTGCTGAAGATTTTCCCGGAGACAAACAAGAGAGATTTCCCTAAAGAAACATTCATATCAACTGAATGTAAAAGAATCATAATGCCCATTTTTATTAATAAGGTCACGTCGAGGGTTTACAGCCTGATTTTCAACACCAGCCTGCCAAGAGTCCTAGATGATATGAGGAGTTATTTACAACCAAATCCAGAAAACAGAGTGGGGGACTAGGTTCTTTTCATGCATTCAATAATGATATGGGTTTATGGTTGTCATGAATCCCCCTATCTTCTGCCTATTTTTCTAGCACCGAGAGTCTTTTCCCTGGAGTTCATCAGGCAAAGAATCATATCAGAGACAAATCACTTCCTGAAACTACACAAGCCATTCAACTTCAAATTCCCTTTCATCATTGGACCCTTCATTGTCAAGACAAGATCATGCTTATCACAGGTCCAAGAAAATATCAAGGAGTTTGGATTTGCACAGCTAGAGGGAAGAATATATGATCCACATCAGATCATATCCAAGAGAAGATTGATGAACAAACAGGCCCCCTATGAGCATGAACATGTTGAAGGTTTTTACAAATTGGAAAATCTAGATGTATGTGCTGATATGGAAGCAATCTTGGAACCAACTCAAACACAACAAGTGGATGAAACTTTGCAATAGACTCAAATACAACAAACTCCTCAGAAGCTGATAGTTAAAGTCCCCAGGTTAAGTGTTTACAACAAAAGAAGCAGTTCAGAGGCCTTGGGCACCAACAGTCAACAGACTGCCCCTAAAAATATGAAGATCACATAATCCCAACATATAGTGGATCTAGAGGAGGAAGAGCCTAAAGAACAAGTAAACATGGATATGGTGGAGAGTGACACCAACAATGTAGAAGTTGGGAAAGGAAGCAAGCTCCAAAGTGAAGGCAGCTCAAGGATTTTCAGCATCAAAAAGTACATCTTTGATAAGGCATCTGGAGCAGCCTATAAATCTAAAGAATATTTGGGAAAGCAATATACTGAGAAAGGAAACTTGGCTATGAGTGAAATGAGGGAGTTAATCCCTGAAGTAGAAAATATATCTCAACATAAGTCTTCTATGTTCACAGTGAGAGATGTAGAGAAGAAGACATTCAATATAGGAGTTGCAGATGAGGATAAAGTATCTGAGATCAAGCTAAAATATGAAAACATCAGTGCTCCAGACAGGGTGAAATTCCATAGGAATACCAGTGACATGTTGTATTCAAATTAATTGGGTCTAAGCCTGAAGAATTCAAAGATGTCAACTTATGCAATTAAATTGGAAGGGAAGTTGAGGCAATAAAAAGCATCCAACAGAGCTTGGCAAACTCAGGTCAAGAGGCTAGAATATGAAGGCCCTCAGGGAGTGAAATCCTCCTTAGAAGAAAAATACAAGTTGATCCAAAGCTTTAAGAAGAAACTAAAAATGTCTGCCACAAAGCATCTACAAACAACATAACTAGTTGCTTTAGAATAGGATAAGGAGGCATTTCGACAAGAGGCATTGAAATACAAGGCCAAGGTATTACAGCTAGAGCAAGAAAAAGTGAATTGGTCACAAGGGAAGACAGAATTACCAAACATGGCTGTAGCTATACCTTCTACTGTAGAAGCTGGGCCAATCACTGAAGGAATTATCTAGGCTATGTCACAAGTTAGCCTAAAGGTGGGATAAATCAAAGGTCTAAAGGGAGATATAGAGAAATTGAAGCAAGAAATGAAAACAAAAGATGAGAGGATGGCTCAGTTCTAAAAGGAGAATCAAGCTTTGCGGGTGTTATCATCTACTAATTTGCATTAATTTTTCCCAAAGTATCTTGTCCTTGTGTTATCTTTCCACTCAAATCTTAAAACGTTTTCACCAGCTCTGTCAAGCTCCCATCACCTAAATCCTTCACTCAACCGATCATCCAAAATATTCATGTCCTCCATGAGTAAAAAAATTGGCAAATATCCCAAACCTATACCTAGCCTTAATGCTTATCCAAATCCCTTAGTTCCACCACTTCATTAATTTTTACCCTTATTTTCATATTCCCGTTGAAAATAAAAAATATTCCTTTCATTAAGCACCTTCATCCTATCCACAAAGTCATGTATTAAGCCTCATATGACCAAAGTCCTTAGAAAATAGAAAAAAAGGTTTATTATTATTAATATAAATATTTATATATTAAAATATTTATATTAATATTTGATCCAATATTTAATTTATGGCATCACGTCAAATCATGGGCACAAATCTCAATTTATAATATGGAAAAGTCAAAGACTGGATGGAGGGCGCACATACATATTGAGCATAGAATTAATTCGGGGGTTAATTATGTGAAGGCGGGCCGATATGTAAACCGTGGTTTTGGTGATTGGACACGTCTTTTTACGTGGTGAATATCAGGGGCAAAAGTGGGTAAACTCCAAACCACTTTTCTCAAGCCCGATATAATAAATGCAACCATTTATCCTATGGTTTAGGTGCGACATTTTTCTAGGAGTGCGGTTCAATACTGATTATGGAATTTCCAATAAAAGAAATTCTTCCTCACAGAGAAATTGTTTTATAGAGGTGTTGGCACAGAGGTAGACCCATGTTTCAGTTCTAATAGCACACCAACAAGCCCTAACTACTGGCCCTTTCGGCAACACCTGCGAAGCAGATGCAGTCTCACCCGAAGTAGCAATAGGGGGTTGCAGGACACAAGTGCATACAAACAGAGGAAATGCAAGTGGAATCAAGGCAATCACACGAGGAGATCAGACTATTCTTCCCAAACATAAACCTACTTCGCATAGTTATAGATCATATATAGCATACTAATGCATCACCGGAGTAACAACGTAAAGAACACAACATCAACCATACACAACAATAGGATATACGTGGTTCACCCTCTCCCTAGGGATACGCCCACAGAACTATGCTTTATAACATATTAGGTGAAATCTTACAGTTCTATCTGCGCTCTTAGCTTGCAAATCTCTCTCCTCTCTTTACTCTATCTCCCTTCCCTGCGCACCTAGCTGCAGGGTTGATCTTCACACCCAACTGAAGATCTTACAACACAGACGTCTCTCACCACACAATACTTCTCTCTCAACAATAACAACAATTACTCCTTATTACATAATCAAATTAATGACGACCCCGATCCTAGGCTCTATTGACCTTTATTTATACATTACAACAGTTCACCGACAACCTTAGGCCAAAGCTTAGGTGTCTAAAACCCTAGATACCAAAACCCTAGGTGTCTAAAAACCTAGGTCAACTTGACCCATGTTTTCAGGGCTTTGCCAACCTGTCTTTCCTTCCTTCACATGAGGTTCTCCAAAGCATCTATCGGTGAATTTTTCTGCTTGCTGAGTTTTCCACAATCCATCTTCTTTGCTGATCTGTCTTCCTAGGTATCCTTGTCCAACGACTTGCTTTCTATTACTTCGCTCCGTCTTTTCTTCTCTTTTTCTCACTTCGATCCAGTATCATTCACTTTGTATTCCACCCAGTTTGCATTTCATCTTTTCTTTTGTAAACTTCACTTACTTCCATAACCAAGGACCAACAGGCCCCCAACACTCACCTATGACTCGTCCCGAGGCACTCTGATATGAACCTTCTGCTTTTCTTCAACTGCAGACTACACAACATAGTCTGTGCTTTCTACTCTGGTCCTCCACATTGTGTGCAAACTATCTTTTCTATGTCTGGTACCCAGTTTCAACTGCACCTGGTACCTACACCCTTCTCCTTCTATTTTATCGAGAGCTGTGAGGCAGCTGGTTGTCATAGTACAATTTCAACCGGCTCCCATTCACCAATCCTGCTTTCCATTCTCCATTCAAAGTTTTCAACTGCACAACTCATCCTTCTGTGACGTAGACAACCTCATACAACCCCATTCAATGTGTTATGGACTTCCCTGGATGCTTCATGAACTTGCTAACGTATACCAGTACCAGATCTCCTTGCTTAAATTCTTTTTTCTTGATATGCCGATCATTTAGACCTTTTCTCGTTCCTTCTGAACTTCTTGATGGAATCCTGCAATAAATAGGTCTTCCTCTAGTTCGACCAACTGCGCGAGCCTCTCTTGAACAATGCCAATGTCATCCATATCTGTAAATGCTGCATTTCTTAAGCTGAGGACTAAATATTCCATGGGTACAACTGCTTCTAGGCCATAAACCAACTTAAAGGGGGTTTGCATTGTCAGCTTCTTGCAAGTGGTTCTATAGGCCCATAATACTATTGGTACTCTCAAATCCCAGTCATCCCTATTCACACTGCAAATCTTCGTAAGCGCTGTCTCCAATATCTTGTTGAAAGCTTTGACCGTCTCATTCGCTTGTGGGTGGTAAGGAGTGCTCTTCTGGTGGTGAAGTTCAAATTCCCGAGTCAAGGCTTCAATAGTCTTATTAATAAAATGTGTACCTTGATCACTCATGAGGATATTTAGGCATCCAAACCTGGTTATGATATCATCAAATATGAATTGCACAACTGTATTTTCACTATAGTCCTTAACTTCTCTTTCTTCGGCCCATTTGTTCAAGTACTCGGTCGCAGTGATGATGTATCTGACTCTTGTGCACTTCTCTGGTGGGTTTATAGGTCCCACGAAGTCAATGCCCCATTTCTCAAAGGCCTGTAAAGTTAGCTGGGGTGCTAATGGCATGTCATATCTACTAGATGGTTTCCCAACTCTTTGGCATACATCGCAGGCTTTGTAGTAGTCTTTAACATCTCTATGTAAAGTAGGCCACCGGAGGCCAGCTCTAAGAACCTTTTGCGTTGTTGCTTTTCCTGCGTAGTGTTCTCCTGCGATGCCTTCATGAGATTCTGCTAAAATCATTGGTCTTTTTGCTTCCATGACACATCTCCTCAGGATCTCATTAGGTCCCATATTGTATAGCTACCCATCTATAAGTGAAAAATATGTAGTACGCACTACCTGTTGTTTCTTTTGAGTGATTGTATAGTCACTAGGTTCCATTCCTATTGACAGGAACTGGACTATCTCGGTGAAGAGATCATCAACCTTTCTAATGACTAGCAATTGTGCATCTGGTAGTGTATCCTCCAAACTAGTGGGTTCCTCTCCATGTTCTAACCTCGATAAGTGGTCAGGTCCTTTGTTCATTCTCCCTGGCTTAACCACGATCTCAAAATCATATTCCTGAAATAACAGAAGCCATTTGCATATTCTCGCCCCCAACACTGGCTTGTTGACTAGGTATTTCAGCGCAGAGTGATCAATGAACATTTTAAAGTGTCCTCTTAACAAGTAGTGACGAAACTTCTGCAGTGCATACACCATGGCTAACCCTTCTCTCTCAGTGGTGGTGTAATTTATCTTAGTTGTTGATAGCTTCCTGCTAGAAAACGATAACAGTTGGTCAATGTCTTATGCTCCTGGTTGTGCTAGCACAACTCCTAATGCAATAGAGGATGCATCGACATGCACGTGAAATTCCTTTCTCCAATATAGGAAAACCAAAATAGGCGCAGTAACCATTTTCCAGTTTCAGTGTGTCGAAGCTCTGCTGGCATTTTTCCATCCATTGATACTGATAGTCTTTCTTCAAAAGCTTCTCCATGGGTGTTGTAATCTGTTCATAGCCCTTAATGAACTTCCTGTAGTATCCAATATGCTCCAGTGCAGTGCACAACTATTTGATTGAAGTAGGAGGGGGTAAATCAACTATAATGGCAATCTTAGATGGATCTACCAGCAATCCATGCTTACCCACAATATAGCCTAGAAACACTCCAAAGGGTGAAAATAAGATGTACTTCTTCAGGTTCAGAGCAATCTGACATTGCCTGCACTTATTCAACATTAGTCTTAAACATTCGACATGATTTTGCAATAGGCTAAAAACGGTCCAATCATCAAAATATGCTTCCAGAAATTTATGTAAAAACTCCTTGAATGCTTCGGCCACCACCCTAGAAAATATGGCCGGTGCATTCTTCAATCCAAAAGGCATCACTGTTTATTGGTAGGATCCCCACTTTGTTGCAAACGTGGTCTTATGGCGATCTTCCTTGGCAATCCTGATCTGATGATATCTTGAGAATCCATCGATGAAGGAGTAGACATCCTGGCCTCCTACGTTATCTAACACTTAGTCAGTAAATGGTGTAGGGAATGGGTCATGTAAACATGCATCATTCAGCTTCTTGAGATCTACACAGATCCTGATCTCTCCGGTCTTCTTATCCTGCACCACCATAGGGCTGATCCATTCTGACTCTTCGATAGGTTCTATGATCCTTGCTTCCAACATTCTATCTAGTTCGATCTTCACTTTCTCCTTATATTTAGGGTTCAATCTGTAAGGTCTTTGTTTAACTGGCCTTGCATCTAGTTTCAAGGGATCTTCATCTCTCCCATGGGCCCTTTAATGCCCTTCATATCAGTGAACTTGGTTGGAAACAAGTCCTGATATTCGTGCAGTAACTATGTGATCTTATCAATAGTAGCATCATCCTAGTAATCTCCAACATTAGCAAGCTTAGGTGTTTGCTCTGTTCCAATATTAACTTTTTTGGTTTTGATTGGTTGTTCAATAAAAGGTAGTCCGACTCCTGGTCCTTCTATGTTTCTCTGTCCTTATGTTTCTGCGATGTTCACCTTCCTAGGATCATCGTCTTCGTCGGCATTGATATTGTAACATCCTTGCAATTTCTGAAGAGGTGCAGTCCATTCATATTCTTGTTTCTCCAGAGGGAGGCTAGGGGCTTCCTCAAATACTTTTTGTCTTACAACCTATAATGCTTGATCTACCAGAGGGTGCTGACTTTCAAATAAAAATGTAGCTACAAAATTCTATGTCATACCTTGCAAATCTATAGTGGTGAGGCACAATTCCGCTTCAAGGTACCAGTTGATAGGCATTGTATCTAGAGTATTGATGAATTTATGCACCCACTACTCTTGAGGAATGCAACTCCAGGTCTCCTCACAATCTCGCACGTGGTCTTTCGGACAACTTTGACCTATGCACCTAACTTCGCATCCTTCGACTTGTTCTGAAAATTGAGATGTTATCAAAATGCGACATTGTATCCAGTTCACGATGTTCCTTTTATCTGTTCCCCACCATCTTGCTAGGGTAGCTTTCAAAGCCTCGTCTAGTGCTAACAGTCTCTGTTGTACTGGTACAGTTTCTTCAAATTCTAGTAAGAAAGTTTCTAAGTGATTCAAACCATCAAATGTGGGTAAATTATTTACTGTTGTGCCGATCCAACGAACTTCTCTGGTCAATCTAGCACATCGCCGCACAAAGACTTCATACATCTTGTTCTGCCAGTTCTCCAGTGCTTCTTCTAAGTCAGATGAGCATGCGTTGTCACTTCACCAACTTAAATTCCCATCTGCTGTAGGATTAATGTAATCCTTCTGTCTTGCAATCAATTTGTATATATTCTCTAACTTATATGTGCAATCCTCTTCTCTGATAGGCTCTGTGTATCTGGGACCTTCATCAGGATCCAAAGGTGCGATGACCCTAAGGCCATCACCTTCAAACGCCATTCTTCTTTTCTTCAAATCAACAACATTATAATTGTTTAAAGCCCAATAAATTCCTAACAGCACAGGATAAGGACAACTATCATCAACTATCTCAATCACCTCGAAGTCCACAAATGTTCTGACCCCATTGATGCCCACAGGGACATGTTCCAGTCTTCTGAAGGGGCTCACAGCCTGTTGATTGGCCATCCTAAGCCTAATGGGGGAATAGATCAACTTAGGTTTTCCCATCAGTGCCCAAGTCTGCTTCATCATAACATTGACCTTCGATAATAGGTCGAGGACCACATAATCTATATCATAATCTCCTATCTAAGAATTTAGATGTAGCTCCTTATTTGTCCTTCTCTTTTTGGATAGTTTATGTACTACTTTATTTAGTAGAGAATCTACCTTCCCTAGCTCATACTATCTGATCAAGTTTTGTAGCTCTTGTACAACGCTCCCATCCTTTATCAAATTGATGCAAGTGCATAATAATTCCATGAGTCTGCTTACCTCTTTTCCTTCTCTAGGTGAAGCGGACTGATCAAAGGCCAGGGGCATTCCACATTCTCTCACTTCTGGTTGTGCCTTTGATGAAGAATCCTGATCTCTTCTAAACTCTTTTCTTGCCTCTTCAAATGTCTGCTTCTCTCTCTTTGGATCAAACTCTTGTGTCTTCACCTTAGCTTTTCTGACTCCTGATTGTTTTGTAGTCTTCCCTGGAGTTACCCTGTCTTCTCCTATAGCAGCTTTGATCCAGATTCAGATCCAGGAGCTTGATGGGGCTCAAAAAGGCCTAACAATCAATGTTCTCAGAATGACGTCAAAACAAACGTGTACGTAGTCCTCATAAATACAAACCCAACACAACTTGAACGGGCTCAAACATACATCATATGCTCCTGATATCACGATCTTAAGTTTAGGTCAAACTGGCAAAAAATCAAAGTCAAGTCAACAGTTCGTATAGCGTGACACGTGGCAGGTACGGTGATGACATGGAAGGTGTGCTTACATGGCCAATTTTTGACAAGGTAGGTATGACGCTGACACATGGGGGAATCATTTATTGACAAGTGGCATCAGTCCAGCGAATAAGGAGGTGCCACGTGGCCTAGACTTGGGCTGTCACGTGGCACCAGGTGGTTGGCTCGTTGGTTGTATGTTATAAAAATTATGGTCTCCACAAGTTTTGAACTTGTGACCTCCAAGGTAGGCTACGACTTGGGAATAAGTTGTATTCCATTGCACTACTATGTGACTTGTTATAACAAGTCCACAAAGTTATATGTAAAGTGTTGTTAAGTATGTGGGCGCGGGGGCCACGAGCTATAGTTCGGATCCCTTACCATATGCACGGGAGTTATGGCTATGACTTAGCCTTTGAATATGAGAATCTCAACCATATGACAATAAATAGGGGCGCGCGCTCATCTTGGGGGGCTTATCCCTATTATTTGGCATAAAGTGGGTTTTGACCTTATCTTTATGATTTTTTATTGATTTTATTAACCGGTTTTGGTTATTTGGCCATATCTTGGTGGATATTGGGCCAAATTGAGTGCCACAAGAAGTGAGATGTTGGGATTTGATCCCTCTACCTCGTGGATATATAAACCAAGCCATTGTGAGGTTTTAAACAAGCAATAAGCAACAAAGAAGCTTGAAGCAAGTCAAGGAAGAACTTGCCAAGGTCAAGTAGTCTTGAGCAGTGCAGAGTAGCTGAGCTTTGGAGGCAGTTTTCGAGAGTTCTACTACTCCGTTTTCAGTGACGTCTGTTGCATAAGGTTTATGAGACATAGAAGAATATATCTAGTCAGTCAGAGCCCTATATGATGTGATTTTAATGTAGATTGTAAAGCATTGAATATTGAATAGAGAAAACCTCCCTCACTGAAGACAAAGGCCCAGAGACGTAGGCGAGATTGCCGAACTCCGTTATCAACTTCTTGTGTACAATTGGTTGTTGGTTTGCATTATTGTGTTATCTATTATTGCTCTTAATTATTCAAGTCTTTGTTGTTTTCGTATTCACATGCACCGTCAGAAAAAGGTCTTGATTAAATTGAGGTTATAGTGTGTAATTGCTAAGCTTCGATTTTCGAAACAAGTGGTATCAGAACAAGATGACATTTGTAGGAACTGTGAATATGGGAAAAATATTGAAGAGAGATAGACTCTAGGAGATCGAGGAGATCAACCAAGCCATTCAACAAGATAATGTTGAATTGCGAAGATTGGTGCAGATTATCAAGGAAGACAGGGAAAGAATGCGAATGTTGATGTTGGCAATGGAAGCAAGGCCAGTTGGAGGAAGTCCTTCAGTTAGAAGCCCGAGCCCTATTAGGGATGATGGAACTCATCCATTCCGGAGGAAATTAGATGAAGAGGATTCATATACTCTTGCTACTCTAGTTGAAGATCAGTTAATAGGAGAGGCCATTAGCACATTCTCTTCTCCAGTAGAAAGCACTGATTACACTCCAACCTCACCTGTAGTTGATCAGGAAGTGGAGTCCAACCATATGAAGATAACAACATTTGAGAAACATACCAAAGGAGTCGGTATGATAATGCTATCGAAGTTTGGAAACCGGAAGGGGCAAGGCCTTGGAAAATATGGCCAAAGCAGAG
>ML805878.1:348918-366116 GCA_009831015.1 Picea engelmannii
TGACCACTGTTGGGAGCGGCATCTAGAATTGACACCGGAATGGTTTCGGACTCGGTAAGGCAAACATGCAGCTCGAGCCAGCAACGATGCAAACAGTGAGTCACGGAAGAAAGGTCAACAGGTTAAAAGGTATAAATCACCTTCGCCCACCTTTACTTATGAGCATGCTAAAGCCATGAACCTTATCAGAAAAATGATTCCATGCATGTTTTGTAGCAAGCATAACCATTGTGTTGCAGACTACTAGAAACAAAAGGTATATGGAAGAAATATCACGGCGACAAGAAGTACGCCAAGACGCGATGACGTGACACTGCGGGTCAAAGAGTATCTGTGAGCAAAGTCAGTGCAGCCAGAGCAGGAGTTAGAAAAATCCAAGGGGGATTCGACTCAGTCAGGGCGCGATTCCATCAAGTTTCGTCGAGCAAGAAACACTTGCTCACATTATCAAAAGAGAAGACATTGTGAGGATAGCTATTGGAGGCTACATCCAAATTTTCAACACTCAACAAAGCCTGAAGGGCCCGAGCAAAAGATGAATGCTGCAAAGGAATAGAAGGACGTTGTCGAGGAGCAGAAGGACGCTGCAAGAGGACAACAGGGGGATGCTGCAGAAAAGCAGAGAAACGACTACGACACTGCGTTGGTAGGAGATGGGTTGTCCGATTGGAACTGGGCATATTTTATGCCCTATATGTAAATTGAGTCAGCGTCATTGTCATTGATGTAATAAAAGTAATTTGATTTATGAAATCACTTATTGAGTCTAGTTAATGTTAAATATAGGATGTTTGTCATTAGTCAATTGATGTAAGGATATGGTCGATTGATGTAATAAACCTTTTGGGGTCCAAAAGGTCTTTAGTGGGAAGGCATGATCCAGATTCAAATCCAGGAGCTTGATGGGGCTCAAAAAGGCCTAAAAATAAATGTTCTCAGAATGATGTAAAAAAGGACATGTGTGTAGGCATCGTTAATACAAACCCAACGCAACTTGAATGGGCTCAAATAGACGTCGTATGCTCCTAATATCGCGATCTTAAGTTTAGGTCAAACTGGCAAAAAGTCAAAGTCAAGTCAACAGTCCATACAACATGACATGTGGAAGGTACGGTGATGACATGGTAGGTGTTCTTACGTGGATAATTGCTGACAAGGAAGGTACAATGTTGACACATGGGTGAATCATTGATTGACAAATGGCATCAGTCCAATGAATAAGGAGGTGCCACGTGGCCCAAGCTTGGGCTGCCACATGACACCAGGTGGTTGCCTCGTTGGTTGTATGTTATAAAAATTATGGTCTCCACGAGTTTGGAACTCGTGACCTCCAAGGTGCGCTACGACTTGGGAATAAGTTGTATGCCATTGCACTACTATGTGACTTGTTATAACAAGTCCACAAAGTTATATGTAAAGTGTTGTTAAGTATGTGGGCGCGGGGGCCATAGGCTATAGTTCGGATCCCTTACCATATGCACGGGAGTTATGGCTAGGACTTAGCTTTTGAATCCGAGAAGCTCAACCATATGACCATAAATAGGCGTGTGCACTCATCTTGGGGGGCTTATCCCTATTATTTGGCATAAAGTGGGTTTTGACCTTATCTTTATGATTTTTTATAGATTTTATTAACCAATTTTGGTTATTTGGCCATATCTTGGTGGATATTGGGCCAAATTGAGTGCCACAAGAAGTGGGATGTTGGGATTTGATCCCTCTACCTCATGTCTATATAAACCAAGCCATTGTGAGGTTTTAAACAAGAAATAAGCAACAAAGAAGCTTGAAGCAAGTCGAGGAAGAATTTTCCAAGGTCAAGTAGTCTTGAGCAGTGCAAAGTAGCTGAGCTTTGGAGGCAGTTTCCGGGAGTTCTACTACTCCATTTTCAGTGTTTTCTATTACATCAGGTTTCTAAGACAGATCAGAATATAGCTAGTTAGTCAGAGCCCTATATGATGTGATTTTAATGTAGATTGTAAAGCATTGAATATTGAATAGAGAAAGCCTCCCTCACTGGACACAAAGTCTCGGAGACGTAGGCGAGATTGCCGAACTCTGTTATAAACTTCTTGTGTACAATTGGTTGATGGCTTGCATTCTTGTTTTATCTGTTATTGCTCTTAATTATTCAATTCTTTGTTGTTGTCATATTCACATGCAGCATCAGAAAAAGGTCTTGATTAAATTGAGGTTATAGTGTGTAATTGCTAAGCTTTGATTTTCGGATCAAGTGCCTCCTCTAGTGATAACAAAAACTCTAGGATTTGCTCCGTGAGGTTCTGTTGTGATTAATTGTACTTGTTGTTTTCCTCCTTGTCTTTCCTGAAGTTTGGCTAACAACGCAGGACAATATTCTATGACATGTTTAAATGAGTTGCAGTAACTGCAAGTGGTACATAGGTTTTGATAGTCCCTTGCCAAATGAATTGGCTATGCATAGTTATAACAAATTATCTGACCTCTACCTCGATCCATATCTCCTCCTCGTCCTATTCCTCTGAATCCACCATGAGGGTTGAAGTTTCCTCTTCCAGGGGAATTATACTGCGTAGTGTTCCCTTCTCTTTGTACTTCACCTTGAATTTTGTATATATCCCTTGACCTTTCATGCATGAGGTTATAGGCCCTACAATCCCTATCATCATGCCTTACTGACTTATAGAACATGCAATACAAATTTGTGGGTCTTTGAACATATTTTTGCATGTAATAACATTCACCAGGGTGATGTCTATTTCTACATACCTCGCACCAAGGTAGGGTAACTTGCTTCAAAAGGCTCGGAGCTCCAGATGCCAAGTACTCGAGAAATAAGGGACAATGCTCCTTGCCACGACCTTCTGATTTTCATCTAATGCACCATATATCTTCTCTTTTATCTTTTCCCTTATCTTTATTCATATCTTTGACCTACAGAGACAAGCTAGTTAACTGACTCAAGATTTGGCTCATACCTGAGTTGGATTCTCCCATAGGGGTTGATTCTAGCTTCATGAAAATCTCCAGTGCCTCAGCCTATGAAGCAATCTTTGGTTGCATCAGAGGGACTCTGATGTGTGGTAAAAGGGAAACAATGAACCATTCGTTGTTCTGCTCATCTGGGATCTAAAAAGTCAACTGACACATTAAGGTTTTAAACCTTTGATCAAACTCCCAAACAGGTTCAGCTATTCTTTTCTTGATTTCATTCAACTCTGTAATGCATTGTGACTCCAAATTGGGTTTCTTGAATTCTGCAACCACTGCATTCTTGATCTCATTCAGTGGTTTAGGTTGTGCAATTCCTTGGACAAGTTTCATGTACCAACTCAGTGCACGGTCTCTTAAGGTAGTACTAAACTGATCTCGTTTAACAGCTTCTTCGGTGACATTCTTAATACTCCATACAACTTCACATAGAAACCAATGTTGATCAGGATCTTCAGATCCATCTTCTCTGAAGGTGGGTAACCTCATCTCATTTGCCATAGATCTTCCTAGGTTTCATGAATGAGTGTGCACTGAACCACTTGTACCAGCGCTCTGAGTGTTCTGATAACTTAGGTTACTCTGGTTACTTACTGTTGCTGAAACAACAAGGGGTGTAATAACACTTTAATAGTCTGCACAGTCCTTGAATTTTATGACTCTTCTCGGTGAGGTTATTCAATCTTCTCTTCTTCTGCCCTGGCGGACCCTGAATGTTCCTCATTCAACAACTCTTCTTCTTCTCCACTGTAGAACCCTTCTTCTTGTGTTGGTTCGTGACTCTGCTCGAACAAGTTGACCAGAGGAACTTCTCTGAAGATCCTCCCACTATGTGTGTGTCTGATCTCTGTGTCGCTGTCATTGTCTGAATTCTTGAACATTATCTTTTTCAGTCTGACCCACTACTGTATTTTCAAGATGTTCTTCTCATGCAATAGCATCTTGATCTTCAGCTTCAAGAAATGTAAAAATTTTCCTCTAGGTCTTTTAAGGAAATATCTCTCTTCTTGGCTATATGATTCTACCCTATCAATAGAAAACTCTATGATATACCCTCCAATGGTACTATCAAACCAACGATCTACTGCTTTTGACATGACGTTATAAACTCTTTTGACCTTCTTGATCAACGCTGATGTCAAAACCATAGAAAGTCTAGATCTGATCTCAAACTGGGTGTCTGCTAATCTGGCCAGCCACTCATATAGCTCCTTATGAATTCCTCCAAAGAAAATCTTGTGTATATCAATAAAGATATACCTTTCCAACCAGTCTTCTACACTTATATTAGGGTTCTTGTTCTGAGCTTCTGCGGAATCCTTTTCTTGTTCTTCTATCCACTTCTGAATCTTTGTCTTTGATGGAAACCACCTTGACATTCCCTAAAGAAGATCTCGGTCCCGACAACGGAACCATTTGTTGGCACATGGGCAAACCTAGGGTTCAGTTCTAATAGTGCACCAAGAATCCCTAACTACTGGCCCTTTCGACAACACCTGCGAAGCATATGTAGTCTCACCCAAGTAGCAATAGGGGTTTGCAGGACACAAGTGTCTACAACCAGAGTAAATACAAGTGGAATCAAGACAATCACACAACGATATCAGACTATTCTTCCCAAACATAAACCTATTTCGCACAGTTATAGATCATATCTAACATACTAATGCATCATTAGAGCAACAACGTAAATAACACAACATCAACCATACAAAATAATATGATATACATGGTTCACCCTCTCCCTAGGGCTACATCCATAGAATTGTGCTTTATAATATATTAGGTGAAAGCTTATAGTTCTATTTGCGCTCTTAGCTTGTAGATCTCTCTCCTTCTCTCTTTACTCTATCTCCCTCCCCTGCGCACCCAGCTTCAAGGTTGATCTTCTCACCTAGCTAAAGATCTTACAACACAGACTTCTCTCACCGCACAATACTCTTCTCTCAGCAATAACAACAATCACTCCTTATTACATAATCAAATTAACGATGACCCCGATCCTAGGTCCTCTTGACCTTTATTTATACATTAAAATAGCTCATTCATAGCCTTAGGCCAAAGCCTAGGTGTCTAAAACCCTATATACCAAAACCCCAGGTGTCTAAAACCCTAGGTAAACTTGACCCGTGTTTTCAGGGCTTCGCCATCATGTCTTTCCTTCCTTTTCGTGAGGTTTTCCAAAGCATCTACCAGCGGATTTTTTTGCTTGCTGAGTTGTCCACAATCCATCTTCCTTGCTGATTTGTCTTCCTCGGTCTCCTCGTCCAACGACTTGTTTTCTCTTACTTCACTCTGTCTTTTCTACTCTTTTACTCACTTTGACCCAGTATCAATCACTGTGTCTTCCGCGCATTTCACATTTCGTCTTTTCTTCTGTAATCTTCGCTTACTTCCATAACCAAGGGCCAACAATAGGTAAAATTTATATTTTACAAATCAAGGAGATTAATGTTTATTTCCATGGAAAATAATTAAATGGGAAGATGCACATGAAAGGAAAACTTGGATAATTTTCATCCAAAAGTTTTACAGAAGTAAAAGAAGAAGATTAAAAGTATTTACCAAAGATGGTAAACAAGACATGGTTTTCAAAACCATGGGAAAGAAACCAGTAAATGGTTTTCACAGTGAAATGGTAAATTGGAAAAAACATAACACAGTAAATGTTTTTCACAGTGAAATGGTAACAATAAATGTTTTTTACAGTGAAATGGTGAATTGGGCAAAACAAGACATGGTTTTAAAAACCACGGGCATGAATTAAATTATGGAAATTTAATTCTAAGGAATAGAAAAATATTTGGGAATTATTTTTATTCAAATATATTATTCCCAAACATTTAATGAGAATATGGATAAATGGAATTAAATTTGAAAGGGTATAAGTGACATTTCAAAGAGAAAGCGGCAAAGGAAAGAACTAGAGCATCAGAGGAATCTACAGGGATCATGAAACGTTTTCCTGAAAACTGTCATTTGTAATCATTGTAACCAGTTTTTGAAGCTGAAACGTTTCATTTCAGTTATTGTAACCGGTTGCACATTGAAGGAAATCGAATTGTATAAGTGTTAGAGGTTCCAAATGAATTAATGTGGGCAGAGGTGCAAGGGCACAAATTTTGGTTGTTCTGAACTCAATTGTAATTTTTTGGAGCTGAATTGAATACATATGCATAAGCGTTTGAAATCTCTATGAAAAGATTCTAATGGTGGTGATATGAGTTTTGTCTTCCCTCATTGTATGTATTTCCTGTGTTATTTAATTCCATTTACGCTGTCTTCTATTTGAATTGGATAGTTAAAATCCCAAAATTCATCTCTTGATGCTCTTGGCTGAAGCAATTTAAACTGTGTATTTCTTCCTAACTAATTCATAATTCATTTCAATAATGCTCTAATGCAGTTACTTGTTTTCCCCCTTCCCTCTTACACTCTGCTTAAATACAATTTACAACTCAGATTCATTGCCTCATTTAGCCTTTATCCTTTGGAGAGTTCTACAGGCCAGTCAATGTTTTTATTCAATTTCAGAATTTTGACTCCATAGCCCTGAGTGTCCCTCCCCTTCTTTGCCAACAACTTTATAAAAACCTCCAAAACAAACTAAATCTAGCCAATGATTATCAAATAAATATCAAGTGAAAGGAGAGAGCCCTCTCTGAGTTGATCAGGCTAGTGCCCAGCTCTAAAGTAGGTTGAAACAATTACTTCTGTCGTTTGTCTACCAACCAGACAAAATTTATAGAGTGCTAACATTTTGGCGTCGTTGTTGGGGATGAAATTGAAAATTTTTCCTTGGGAAAGAACGACATGGTTGAGTTCTAAGGTCCGAGAGAAATAGACACTTAGGCACATATTGGATGTATTCCTGCTCTGGTGACCCCACACATCAAAAAATTAGTTTGAAGGTGATTCCACTGGTAGAAGAATCCAGAAATTTGAATTTTAATTGGCAACTCCACTCTCAATGCATAATCCAGCTTCCAAAACATCATTGGCGACTCCACTGTCCGAAGACGAGTTCAATATCTGCAAGGTATGCTCCAATGAATCACTCTCATATTCCTGGCTTTCCAAATCATATTCCTCACATAGATTGACAAAACTATTTGCCTAAATTCGAAGATGGGAAAGGAAATGATGCTGCCTTGCACTTGATTAGATTTCACATGCACATATGTAAGCTACGGATTAAATTTCATGAGGATTGTTTGATGAAAATGTTTATGGATACTCTAGAGGGGAAAACAAGATTATGGTATGAAGGTTTAAAACTAGGTAGCTTATTCTTTCTTAAATATTTCCATATAACATTCTTTAAGAATTATGGAGAGTCTAATCCTTCATCCTTGGTGTTTGAAGATTGGTGTGAATTTTGTAAACATTTCATTAAGTACCTTGAAAATGTTTTAGGTGATGAAGTGTGTATGAATGATGAAATCATAGAAGCTTTTTATGAATATTCATCCCAACAACAAATAGTAGCCCCTCCTTTGGTTGAAGATGAAACTGATCAAGAAATTGTTGCTAAAAGTCATTTTCCTTCTCCTGAGCTTGATGAAGATATTCAACAATATTTCTAGCAAGACAAAGTGTTTCAAAGTTGTCTTTATTCCACTATGAATGACGTGGTTGTTCAAATTCTAAGTGGCCTAGACATGGATGAGGATTTCAAAACTGCATCTATGGAGACTCCAAGCAGTGAAAAACAAATGACATAGAGCTTCAGGAAAGAAACAAAACAACATATGCCATTTTTCAATTAGAAATACAGAAAGATAATGAAGAGGTAGTAGTTTTACTTGATTCATTTGAAAATCATGGTTTTGAAAATGCATCCATGGGAACTCTAGACTATGAAATAGTGCATGCTGTTAGATTTTCACATTTGCAAGAAGATTATGAGCAAGAATTTATTTCCATTCATTCATTTGAAAGTCAAAATGACAGTCCTCAAACAAATTCCCAGAAGTTTAATGAAACCAAATCAGAATTGTTTGATGAACAAGAGGATAGCCTTGATGCACATAATATGGTTGTCATATTTGAAGATGTTCAAGAATGTATGAATGTTTTTGTTGAGATGCATGGAAAAGTAGACAAACCTATTGCTGCCATTTCATTTGAAAATGTTTTCAGAACTGAAGAAATAGAGCAAGAGCAACAAACACTTATGAAAGAGGCTCATCTTTATGTTTTTGCTCATCAAGAAGAAATGATTTTTCATGGTTTTCAAGATCCTGTGGCCATCCTATTACAATGTTCAGTGAATGAGGAGTTTGTTTCATTCATAAGCTCAAGTTTTGGATTCAACTTTTGTTTTTAGTTGCCATCTTTTACATTTGTCTGCCTGCTTAAGAAAGATGTGAGCAGAGAAAAATTGGGAAGCCAATTGTTTGATTGGTTGCATTGGCACTTTAGCATCACTTGATTGAGTATTTATTTCAGAAGTTTCAGAGTAGACAAGAGTGTGAAAATAATCTTGTTGGTCAAGCATTTTTCAGTTTGGATTTCCAGTAGTGTGTATAGTTAAATTTTAGCGATGTATTCAATGTTCAGTATCCAGTTGAGAGTAGTGTGCATAGTTTGGTTTTCAGCAGACACTAGTGACAGATCGGAGTAGGGTACACACACATGTTTTGGGATCAACCGTATAGATTAGGAACCGGGTATATGATTTCTTTGCTACCTCACAGGGAAGATAGAATTCCCAGTTGGAGCCTATGTTATCACCTTCTAATTTGCATTATTTTTTCCCAAAGAATCTTGTCCTTGTGTTATCTTTCAACTCAGATCTTAAAATGTTTTCACCAGCTCCGTCAAGCCCCATCACCCAAATCCTTCACTCAACTGATCATCCAAAATAGTCATTTCCTCCATGAGTAAAAAATTTGGCAAATATCCCAAACCTATACCTAGCCTTAATGCTTATCCAAATCCCTTAGTTCCATCACTTCATTAATTTTTACCCTTATTTTCGTATTCCCGTTGAAAATAAAAAATATTCATTTTACTAAGCACCCTTATCCTATCCACAAAGTCATGTGTTAAGCCTCATATGCCCAAAGTCCCGAGAAAATAGAAAAAGGGTTTATTATTATTAATATAAATATTTTTATATTAATATTTGATCCAATATTTAATTTATGGCATCACGTAAAATCATGGGCACAAATCTCGATTTAAATATGGAAAAGTCAAAGAGTGGATGGAGGGCGCACATACATATCGGGCATATAATTAACGCAGAGGTTAATTATGTGAAGGCGGGCCGATATGTAAACCATGGTTTTGGTGATTGGACAAGTGTTTTTACGTGGTGAATATCAGGGGAAAAAGTGGGTAAAATCCAAACCACTTTTCTCCAGCCCGATATAATAAATGCAACCATTTATCTTATGGTTTAGGTGTGGCATTTTTCCAGTTGTGCGGTTCAATAATGATTATGGAATTTCCAATAAAATAAATTCTTCCTCATGACGAAATTGTTTTACAGAGGTAAAATTTCAATTTTACAAATCAAGGAGATTAATGTTTATTTCCATGGAAACTAATTAAATGGGAAGATGCACGTGAAAGGAAAACTTGGATAATTTTTATCCAAAGGTTTTACAGAAGTAAAAGAAAAAGATTAAAAGTATTTACCAAAGATGGTAAACAAGACATGGTTTACAAAACCATGGGAAAGAAACCACATAGTGAAACGATAAATTTGAAAAAACATAACACAATAAATGTTTTTCATAGTGAAATGGTAACAATACATGTTTTTTATAGTGAAATGGTGAATCGGGCAAAACAAGACATGGTTTTAAAAACCAGGGGCATGAATTAAATTATGGAAATTTAATTCTACGGAATAGAAAAATATTTGGGAATTATTTTTATTGAAATATATTATTCCCAAATATTTAATGAGAATATGGATAAATGGAATTAAATTTGAAAGGGTATAAGTGACATTTCAAAGAGAACGTGGCAAAGGAAAGAGTTGGAGCGCCAGAGGAATCTAAAGGGATCATGAAACATTTTTTTGAAAACTGTGATTTGTAATCATTGTAACCAGTTTTGGAAGTTGAAATGTTTCATTTCAATTATTGTAACCGGTTGCACACTGAAGGAACTCGAATTGTATAAGTGTTAGAGGTTCCAAATGAATTAATGGGGGAAGAAGTGCAAGGGCACAAATTCTGGTTGTTTTGAACTCAATTGTAATTTTCAGGAGTTGAATTGAATACATATGCAGAAGCTTTTGAAATCTCTATGAAAAAATTCTAATGGTGGTGATATTAGTTTTGTCTTCCCTCATTGTATGTATTTTCTGTGTTCTTTAATTTCATTTACACTGTCTTCTGTTTGAATTGGATAGTTAAAATCCCAAAATTCATCTCTTGATGCTCTCGGCTGAAGCAATTTAAACTGTGTGTATTTCTTCCTAACTAATTCAAAATTCATTTCAGTAATGCTTTGATGCAGTTACTTGTTTTCCCCCTTCCCTCTTACACTCTGCTTAAATACAATTTACAACTCATATTCATTGCCTCATTTAGCCTTTATCCTCTCGAGAGTTCTACATGTCAGTCAATGTTTTTATTCAATTTCAGAATTTTGACTCCATAGCCCTGAGTGTCCCTCCCCTTCCTTGCCAACAACTTTATAAAAAACCCCAAAACAAACTAAATCTATCCATTGATTATCAAATAAATATCAAGTGACATGAGAGAGCCCTCTCTGAGTTGAGCAAGCTAGTGCCCAACTCTAAAGTAGGTTGAAACAATTACCTCTATCATTTGTTTATCAGTCGGAACAAATTTACAGAGTGTTGGTTTCCTATTTCCTTTCCTGGGTTATCTGTGTTACATGGATGATTTTAAGGATGGAAATTTATTTTAAAATGTAGAAACCTTGGCGAATCTTACTAATCCTTCATATGCCAACTATAAATGATTGGCGATATTTTTGTAAAAAAATTCAAAATTCTAAGGATTTTATATATTTTAAATAAAATTTTGGCGATTTTTAAGGTAAAATAATTTTATCCTATAGAATTTGGGTGAATCGTTTTTAAAATAGTGAATCTCATTTTTGGAAAAACCATGGAAAATTAGCCCATGAGCGAAATTTAGCCCCTAAAATCATCCTTGCTGAGTTATTGACCAAGGTTCATGTCATTCAAGGTTCCAACAAAGCCTCTAGAACTATCGGCCCTCTTGGTAAACCAGAAGGCAACACAACACCCGAAAGGTGCTGCGCAGTCTCACCTAAGATAGCTTTAAATGGATGGTTGTAAGACGCAGGTCTTTATAGCCTAGGACAGAGTAGGGGATAGGGGTTTCTTGATTAAGGCTAGATATCGTGAGATGTAAGGGAAACTACTTATTCCTTGGAGTCACATACGTATATCCCACAATTTAATTTAAGCAAAGTATAAACAAATTCATAACAATGTATTAACTCATTCATCAAGATTAACTATTAATTGCTGAACAAAAGAAGAGACATGCATACATTCAACATATTACACGAGTATTACCTTGGTTCACCTCCTCCTGGGCTACGTCCACAAGGATTTGGCTCTTGGCTCTTTTATTATGGAAGTTCTGTATTCCTGGCACCACGCATTTACAATTCTCCACCAAACTGGGTAAGATCTATGTGAGACGAACTATATTGCACCAAGCTCTATAGCCTGCAGTCTAATCCTCAGATCTACCTTCCCTCATATCTTCTTTTCTCAACAGCTTACAAAATCGATTCATACAATTAAAATAACAATGACCAACCCTATATGATACTTTCGTATCTATATTTATACATTTCGGGCTCTTCAACCTTTTTCAGAATATTACCAAAACCCTAACACTTCTTACGTTAGGTCTTTCTCCCATACGCGTGTTGTTCTTCCTCTAGCTATCGCTTTTCTTTGTGCACGCTTTCTTGCGTGCGCGCATGCTATTATTTTTCCAGTTGTTACTTCAGTTTTTTGCATTCTTTATTTCCCATGATCGTTCTTCTTTCCCCTTCGGCCTAGTGCCAACATGCCCCCAACACTGACATGTGACTCGTCCCGAGTCACCTAATTGCTCTATGCTTCCTCGATCTCCTTAGTGATCGTCTGGAACTATTCCTGCAACTCTGCCACTTTTGTCAGTGCCTGTGCGGTTTTCTCCTTGATGGTGTCGACTGTCTGAGCTGCGACTTCCTCGCTCATCAGTCCTACGCATTCTAACTGAGTCTGTGTTGTCTATTTTCTAGCTTCTTCTACCTACACAAGTACGTTTGCTACCTGTTCCTGCAACGGTTCTATTTGAGCTTGACATTCCTGTTTCTGTGTTTTCACATTGATAAGTTATGCCTGTATCTTCTTCAACTCTTGTGTTCCCTTGACCCATTCTGGAATTGGTATGGTCTTCTGTCATTGCTTGAGTTCTTGGATCATTGCATTGATCCTCTCCCCGTCCTTGTCCTAGTGTTGGACCTGTGGATCCTCTTCCAGCCTTGTCCAAAGTTGAGTTGCTTTATCCAGCAAGTCAACTACCATGCTAGCCTGTTTTTCTAGCTCTTGCAGTTGCACTGTTGCTTCCTGCTTCCTTTGCTCCTTCACTGATGGTGGAGTTGTTGGTCTAATATGTCCATGGACAGTTTCTATCTCCTTTTGATACTGATCAATTTCCTGCGCAATCTGGTCGATATTTTCTATGGCCGGGAGTTCATTTCCTTGCGTAGTAGCTGGGAGTTTCCCAAAATTTTCTTCCACTTTGCGTTCAATCTCGTTTCTACGTTCTTTCTCCTCCCGAGTTTCAGATTTGGCCTGTGCACAAACTGTTTCCAGTGCTTCCCACTTCTTTCTTTCTTGCTGTAGCTCGACTAAATTTTTATGTGCTCGCGATTGCATCTTGTGGTCGACGCTAACCTATAGTTTGTATAATTCTCTTGATGGAATCTGTGTCAAGACCACTTGGATATGATCCAAATCCTTCAGTGGTGTCTGTCCCACAATTTCATCCATTCTCAACATGCTAGGCTTTATATAGACCGTGGAATGTGTGTGTGGCATCAGAAGAATTGGGTCGCGTTCTTCTACCTCCACCCTTTCTATGGTCTGTGTGGTCGATGGCTCTATGCCTCTACTGCTACTCGTGATCTGGGCTTCCCCAAATTTCTTAAGGAGCTATCCCATTTCTGTCAATTCCTTCTACAGTTTATCCTTGTGGTGCGCGACATGATCAAAATCCTTTGCCAGACAATCTTGGATCATTCTAGCAATCATCTCTCCATCATCCTCTATGATTGTATAGTCTGGTGGTGCTCGTTGCCTTCGTTTTCTTTCATGCACCTGCTTCCTGTACTACAGGTCTCTTAGTTTCCCCTGGTTCCTGTGTGATGGGATTAAATGTGGTTTCTTGTGCTCCCGCTCCCTCAGCTGGTTTTTGTTGTCCATTGGTCGACTGAGTGGTTTCTGTCCTCCCCTTCTGGGTCCTTGGCTGCTCTAAGTCGCCGTCTACTTGAGTAAACTTGGTTTGGCCCATTATTCATTTCTTGGGTACTGGGATTTGTGGAGGTTGTGTTGCCGCTTGCGCAGCCCCTCCTTCTGTTGTTTGTCCCGATACTTCTCTGGGTATGGTTGGAATTCTCCATTCATCATGCCATTCGCTGATGACCATGTCAATATCTCCCTCGGTGACCCAATAGTGCATCTGTAGCCACTGTTTATCTGGACCTTGCCTTGGTTGTATCCACATGGCTTTTCGCCTAGCTCAGAAATTGGCGATGCCCCCGTATTGTGCGACAACCTCTGGTGTTATTCTCCATGCTCAGATGTTGGCTTCCTGTATCTCCCGTAGGTAATCTTTGAATACAATTCCATTCCCCTTCTTATGCTTTTCTAGTGGAGCGGATCTCATGACGCGATATCTTGCTCCTCTTAGCTATGGTGTGGTACAAAAGATGACGTATTCTGGTTCTCTCCATCCCATGAAATCTATGAGAGTGATCAACCATGAGTAATGAAATTCCATACCTGCTTCCTGTGCGTCTTTGCAGTCTACTTGGAACAAGTTTGATAGGTATGATGCCCAGCTCATGGAGGTGCCTTCTGTGCATTGAGCTGCAACAACAATGACTCCTGCTGGTACTTTGTATTTGCGACACTTTCTTAGCAGTTTGTAGGCTAAGAGATTTGTGCCCAATTGCATTGTGGAATTATTGATCCGTTTAATTATAATTCCTCTTGTTCCCCTGTCGGTGCCATATTTCTTCTTCATCTCTTCTGCCAATGTTTTTTCCTTGGACTTATCATCCAGAATGAGTGCAGGATCCATACCCCTGATGGGTAGGCCTGTTATCTGTGCGATAAGTTTGACAGTTATGGGGACGGGTTTGTCCAGCCATATATCCCCTCCATGCGTGACTGCTGACAGTTTCTTTACGCATGTCGTCGCATATTGGCCTCTGCCAAAGTGTGGTATCTTCAACAACCCTAGAATTCATGTTCTGTCCAGTCCAGTGGCCCACTGGTGTGGCTGAGTGATGGTTTCTCTGAGTTGGTTCACGACTATTTTCTGCATAAATGCCTATGGTGCAAGCTCTGGATATTTGGTTTCATCTGCTACATCATGATCAGAATACTTGAGCTTCCTAACGTGACCCAATAGCTGCGGGTCCACCCGTACTCCCTCTGGTATGCGAGGTAGCACAATCTCTACAGTCGGTTTCTTTTGAGGTGAGCTCAGTATCTGAACTCGGTCGTCCTGTTGTGTTGGCTAGCTCAAAGTTTCAACAACTCTTGGCTTTTCCCTTGTCATCCACTCTGGCCACGCCCAGGTAGTTCCAACAGTCTCCTCGGCTAGGTGACCTAAGCCGGGTGCTTGCCTCTCGTCTGGTTGCTCCTCTGCTCCCAGGTGTTGTGTTGTTCTGTTCACTTCCACGATTGCTTCAGTATGTTTCGGTGGTATTTCCTGGTGGGTTTCTTCTTCTTTGTTCTGAGGCTCGTGCACCATTGCTGGTGTATCCTGTTCCATGGCCTCTGTTTGTGGTTGCAGAATCTCCTCTAGTATTGGTGTGGACTCTATTGGGATTTCCTCTGGTGGCAGGATTTCGTCAATATCAACGATCTTTGGTGGCTCCTGCTCATTTTCTTCGAGTGGTCCTCATGACCTATTCTGAACCCTAGTTGATCTGGTTGTCTGGCCTGGTTCTGAGAGCTTCGGTGGTGCCATAATGGTGTTTGTTGAACGTTTGCTGAGTTCGAATGGCTTCGATGAGCTTCGTGGTTTCGCTCTGTTCATTCTAGTTGTTGTTGCTCTTTTTCTATTCTCCTTTCGTGAATAGACTAACTTATTTTGTGCTCGTGTGTTGTATGGGCTCGTCATGAAGCTTGTTGAGGACGCTTCCTCCATTATGCAATTAATGCACCATAATTGTGGGTTCAATGCATCCACCATGGTTTCGTACTTGCCATTACGCCTACTCTGTCGTCTCCAGTTGGAATGTTTAATGTGACATCCCATTTGTCCTTGCCTTGCTTTAACTCTGCCTCACGCTGTCCTGTCAGCCTGCTTTTGCCGACTTTCCTTTTCCCGCTTGTTTCCTTTTTCGATATGACTGTTATCATTTCTCTTGCTGGCTTCTTGTTTCGTATGCAGCTTTGTGTGGATTTTTTTTTTACTACGCGATGGGTGGTCGACTGTCCTTGTATAGTTTCAATCGGCTCCCATTGATCATTCCTCTGAAGTCTGCGCCTGCTAGATCTTTTAACTGTACAACTCCTCCTTCTGTAACAGTTTTTACCTCGTATGGTCCTAGCCAATGCATTTTCAGCTTTCCTGGGTGTTGCAACGATTTACTATTGTAGAACAATACTAAATCTCCTTCCTTGAACATCTTCCTCTTGATGTGGCGATCGTGCCAAGCTTTGACTCTTGCTTTCTGTACTTGTTGGTGGAATCCTGCCAAGATTCGATCTTCCTCCATCGACAGTAACTGATTTAGTCTTTCCTGTACTGCGCCTCATTCTATCATGTGTGTGATAGCTGCTACATGTAGATTGGGTATTAAAAATTCTAACGACACTACTGCTTCTTGACCATAGACAATTTTGAATGGTGTGTGGCTTGTCAACTTTTTGCATGTGTTTCTATATGCCTAGAAAACTGCTGGTACCTTGAGGTCCCAATCGTCCTTGTTGACGTTACATATCTTTGTCAAGGCATTCTCTAGAATTTTGTTGAAGGCTTCTACCGTGCCATTTTCTTGTGGATGATACGATGTGCTTTTTTGGTGATGAACTTCAAACTCTTCAAGCATCGCTTAGATGGTGTTGTTTATGAAGTGTGTTCCTTGGTTGCCAATCAAAATTCTTGGGCACCCAAATCTAGTAATTACCCGTTCAAACATAAAGTGTGCAACTGTCTCTACACTGAAATCTTTTACTGGTGCGGCTTCTGCCTATCTTGTTAGATATTTTGTCGCGGTGATAATATATCTCGCCCCCGTTCTTTTGGCTGGTGGGTTAATGGGTCCCACAAAGTCTATCGCCCATTTGTCGAATGCCTAAAGTGTCACTTGCGGTTGTAGTGGCATCTTGTCCCTTCTGTTGGGTTTGCTTACCCTTTGATAGACATCACATTGCTGACAATACTCTTTTGAGTCTCTGTGGATTGTTGGCCATCATAATCTTGCACGTAGTATCTTCTGCATGGTAGCTTTTCTTGCATAATGCCCTCATGCTATTTCCTAGTGGGCTTCTGGAAAAATTCTTGGTCATTCGTGGTCTAGTACGTATCTTCGTAAGATGCTATCTGCGCCCATATTGTATAGATGTCCTACGATCAATTGATAGTCAGTTGTGCGGACTACCAGGTTCTTCTTTTGCGCAGTGGTATATTCTTATGGCGCAGTACCTGTGATCAAGTACTGGATGATCTCTGTGAAGTAATCGTCAACAATTTGTACTGAGAATAGCTGTGCATCTGGAAAGTTGTCTTCTAAATTCGTTGGTTCTTCTCCATTTGTGACCCTCGATAGGTGGTCAGGTCTTAAATTCAGTTTTCCTGGTTTAACTATTACCTCAAAGTCAAATTCTTGAGATAGCAATAACCATCAACAGATTCTCCCCCCCAACACTAGCTTGTTGACTAGGTATTTCAAGGATGAGTGATCTGTAAACATCTTAAAGTGTTTTCCCAATAGGTAATGTCTATATTTCTGTAGTGCATAAACCATAG
>ML805879.1:3319-27797 GCA_009831015.1 Picea engelmannii
TAGTCACTATTGGACACCAAGATCACCAACTCCACTACCTTCCACCTTTAGACCGATGGACAAAAAAAGGTCGTCAATAGGATGATCATGCATATCTTGTGCATGTACAACTCCAAGCATCCATGCACATGGGATGAGAGCCTTCCTTGTGTCCAACATAGCTACAACGGATCCCTCCATAACTCGACCAACCACAACCCTTTTTAGGTGGGCCTTGGCTTTCAACCATTGGGCTCCATTGTTGTAGCATTGCCCCTTACATCTACATAGTAAGAATATTCCCATGCTCAATTTGAGGTTGACAAAGCCACCAATTTCATTGAACGGATTTAGCACATCCGCCAACAGGTCCATGATATTTTGCAGAAATCTAATGCTAAATACAAGCAGTGAAATGATCAACACCAAGTTCCCCACAAGTTTCAGGTAGGAGATAATGTTTGGTTGCATTTGTAGAAAGAGAGCCTTATAGGACCCCATTGGAAGCTGCGACCACTTTGCTATGGACCTAATACCATCACCAAGGTTGTGGGTGACACTACTTTTGAGTTGAGTATTCCCCCCTTCCTTGGCTTGCACCTAGTATTCAATGTGGACCTTCTTCGGCCATATTTTCCACCACTACTGGACACATTAGAAGTGGTAGAGAAGATGACACCTACAAATATCAACCCTAACTTCATGGAACAAGAAACCATTGATCGGATCATGGACACACAGGTTAAGGGAACCCGCCAACAAAAGATTCAACTCCATCACGTTTTCAAAGCAGAGCAACGATTGCACTAAGGCAAGTGGCTCACCAAGCATCATGTTTAGAAGAAGTTTCCCCATTTGATGGGGGCACTCAACACAATGCAGACAATTTTTTCCTAAGGGGGGAGGACCAATCCAGGTGGACATCGGTGTCCGCCCACCTATTCCACTGGCTCACAATACAATTTCCATATTGGCAATTTTTTTATGGTTTTTTGGGTCCCAAACTTCTATGGCCGTTTTGAGGCCCTAAATGACATTTTTTTTTGGATCGATAGCCCCTAACATGTAGCAGAAGGTGTTGGAAAATTGGTTGTCATCGATGTCAAGCTTAGAAGAAGCCATAAATCAAAGCCCAAAATCCCCTGTAAGTGATGATGATATGTCCACTTGAAGAAGCCTTGGAGATCCTTGACGGAGCCTTGAGATAAGCGTATATAAATCCAAAGTGGTCCCTTTATGGCGTAGATTTTAAACATGGCCCTCACGGGATGAGATAACATGTGGTTGTTTCGACATGCCCACTTTGAGTTGTACACAAATGGAGCCTTGAAGAATCCAAGTGAAGAAGCCCCTAAAGTCAAGAGAAGAAGCCCCTAAAGCCAAGAGAACAAACCCCTAAAGTAAAGTAAATAAGCCTCTAAGGTCGACCATCCTTAAGGAAGAGGTGCAACCCAAAGGAAGATGTTGCGACCCTTGGTCGCACCCCCTCATGTGGAGAACACTAATATAAATAAGAGGATCCTCATTTGGAATTTGAATCACACCAATTCAACCTAGCCAAGGAAGATGAGTGAATTTCATCCTAGAGGAGAAAATTTCCAAGGGAGGATGAAGTGAAGAAGGACGAAATTCCAAGGGAAGATGAAGTCTTGTGATGATTTGTTCTAGGGTTTTCTTTGAAGGTCATCTTGGAATTTTCGATATAATTTTTTTTCTATAACGATTCAAATAGAAAAACTTCGAGGTATTTCATAAGAGATAACGAAGAATCTTGGGTAAGAATTTCAGGTCTTGAATCATTACAGGTTTGGAGTTATACTCAATGGAAGTCGAGGTTTTTAAATACAGGGTTTTCTTCTTCAAAACAATGCATCTTTCCATTTTCACTATAATGCTTTTTTAGGGACGATTCAAGGAGTGAAACTTTGAGGAATTTCAAAGAAAATATCGAAGAATATTGGGTATAAGTTTTAGATCCTGATCCATTACAGGTACATAGTTATACATGTTGGAAATTAGGGTTTGTGACTAATCCAGAAACTAGTCCCAAATAGGTGTTCGAGATAAAATGGTTATATATGAAGCTTGGTAGGTCCAAATTGAATAACACTTGTTGCATTAGAAGGATAACATATCCTAATATCTGAGGTCCAAGTTTCAGAATCAGAAACAAAAAATTGAGCTCGTGGCGAATCTTACAAGTTTGCATATTTGAGGTATAGTTTTGAGCAGTTTTGTATGCAGATTTAAGAAGTGATTTTGAGATTGTTATTGAAGGTTGATTTGATATTATATCATCATTTAAAATATTCCAGGGGGATTGATATCTTCTTCCATTAGGTGTTGGAAAACTCAGGGAGTGGGTGCTTCCTTCAAATTGCTATTTGTAAAATCTTGAAACTACTTAAGAAAAGTTTCCGTGGTTTTCTCCTAGTTGGGTTTCCATGCAAAAATATGTGTTCAATGTGTATGAGTTTATGTGATGATGAATGACATGAGTAATGGTTAATTTTTATGTAGTGCTTGAAGGTTAAAATTGTTGAAATAACTCTATACTGATTCACTCCCCTTCTCAGTATTCTTGAATATTCTAACAATTGGTATCAAAGTGGGTTCCCTCAGGAACAATCTAACCACTGGAAGGTAGATCATATATAAGCAAGGAGAATTTACCAAAAATGGAACACCATTGTTTGATGGGAAAAATTATGCTTTTTGGAGCATAAGAATGAGAGCATTTTTGCAGGTTTGGAAAGTTGTAGTAAATGGATACACTACACCAAATTCTCCCCCAACAGATAATACTAGGAAAAATATCAGTGAATACAATTCAAAGGATATAAATTCCATTCTAAGTGGTCTAACGGGTTCATAATTTGTCAAGTTTATGCATTGTGATTCTGCAAAGGAAATCTGGGACAAGCTCAAGAATGTTTATGAAGGAGATGCTAAAGTCAAAGGGGCCAAGATTCAAACTTACAGAGGACAATTTGAACATTCGAGAATGAAAGAAGATGAAGATATTGCAACTTATTTTCTCCGATTTGATGAAAATGGGAATACTATAAGATGAATGGGAGAAAAAATAAAAAAATTAGTTATTGTGCAAAATATACCGAGATCTATCCCAATGAGATTTGACCCTAAAATATCATCTCTAGAAGAAATACAAGATCTGGATACATTGAGTATGGATGAATTACATGAAATAATTACAACATATCAAATGAGAACAGAATAAGAAAATCCATCCATAAGGGAAGCATCTTTCAAAGCTTCTAAGAAGACAAGAAAGAACAAGTGAAGGTCAAAATCCTACTCCAACAATAGTGATGATTCAAACAATGAAGAAGAAGCCAACTTTGTGAGAAAGTTGAAAAGAGGAACCAACAAGTACACAGGTAAGCTTCCTTTCAAATTCTTTAATTGTGGTAAAGTTGGCCATTTTTCTTCCAAATGTCCTTACACAAGGGGTTCAAATAGTGATGAAGAAGAATTTCCTAAGAAAGAAAAGAAATATAAAAAAAGAGACATGGAAAGAAACAAAGGAATATTTTTTAAAAAGAAAATCCTCTATTCAAAAGACGATAGTTCCTCATCTAGTGAAGATCATGATAATGACAATGACTCAAGAAGAGTACTCTTCATGGCGTTAGAGATTTAAGAGGAGAATATTGAAAATAATGAAGGAGTCTAGGAAGAAAAAGGAGAAGTGAATCTTGAGGTAGAATTGGTTAGTGCCTTAAGTGATCTAAGAATAGCAATGAAGGAAAACAAGTCTCTCAAATAAGAGTTAAGAAAATTGAGGGAAGGCTTTGAAAACCCTAGAATTTCTTTTGAAGAAGCCAAGTAGACTATCATAGATCTAAGGATTCAGTTGGAATAATCCAAAGTGTTTGAAGAAACACTCAAGAGCCAACTAGAAGAAAAGAAGAAAATAACAGAGAATCTGGAAGCTAAAATAGTCTCACTAAGAAATGAACTACAGAAGAAGGACATCCAACTAAATTGCCCCAAAATACTGGATGAAATCATCTGCAATAAAAAACCTTCTATGAAAATTCTGGACTTGGATATAATACTTATGAGGGTTCAATCTCTATGATGATAGAAAATGAAGTAGAGAAAATAAGTTATGCATATACTATCAAGGATTCCATCATGAAAGAAGAATACAAGCCTCTAAAGGAGGACATACATAAACTAGAAATAAAGAAGAATCAAGAAGAAGATCATGTTAGAGGAACATGGTATCAACAACCAACAATGAAGAATAAACAAGAATAAGATCATGATTTCAGAAGAACAACACCAACTAGAAGACCACCTACACCCAGGTACCAAAATAATTTTCTTGGCTTGTCTTATTCTTGCAATAATTTTGGGCATAAAACCATAAATTGTAGAGCCTATGTAAAGGGTAGAAACACCTGGAACATAAGTAGCTATGGAAATACAAAGAATCATTATGAAGACAATTATCCCAAAAATCCTTGTGAGGCTTTTGACATAAATTATAACAGTTTTGGTGCTTTGGGTTATGAAATTGAATGCTACAAATGTAACAATTTTTTACTCATAGCGAGAAATTGCAGAAGTTTTTTAATAGTTTCTTCAAGGGAAACTATGAATGTTCCTTTCAATCATATAGGGGAACAAAAGATAAGTTGGAAAATGAAGCAAGAAGATTTTAAGGTTGAGGAATGTGGGTTTGCCTTACAAGCCCAAAATAAAAGAATCCATTGGTATATTGACAGTGGATGCTCAAAGCATATGACTGGAGACACAAACAAATTTGTATCATTAAAGAAATAAAAAGAGGGGCCTGTCACTTTTGACAATGATATCTCAACCAAAATTATAGGAAAATACATAGTCAGTATTGGAAACAAAGATGTTGTGGTAGAAAATGTCCTACTTGTTGAAACTATGAAGCATAATTTGTTAAGTGTGAGTCAAATGTGTGATCAGGGACACACACTTATATTCAATTCGAAAGAATGTGAAATAAAGAAATAAGGACTGGGTAGACTAGTGACAACAATGACAAGGACTCCAAACAACATATACATCTTGAATGAGATCGAAGAAGAAAGATGTTTTTTGGGAAAAGAAGATGAAAGTTGGATTTGACATAGGAGAATGGGCCATATACACTTTGATAATATTGTCAAGATCAATAAGAAACAAGCTTTAAGAGAAATGCCATAAATTACAAAGCTAACAAATACTATGTGCAAGTATTGCCAGCATGGAAAACAAACAAAAGTTGAATTCAAGACAAAGGAATACTCTACGAAAAAACCATTGGAGATTGTACACACTGATTTATGTGGGCCCGTGAGAACAAAATGACTGGATGACGAACAATACTTCATGCTACTCATTGATGACTACACCAAAATGACTTGGGTTTGCTTCCTCAAGAAAAATTCAAAAGTTTTCGAATGTTTTAGGGTATTCATGTGTAAGGTACTAGATGTAATATAATATGCAAAAACAAGAATATTCAACATATATGAATGGAACAAAAAAATATGAGAAGAGAAACACTAGAAATAATACCTTTATTCAAAGAAATCAATGTTCACTTGCCTCTTTGAGGGGGAAACCTCCAACAGAGCAGAGCTCTATTACAATAATTCTCAAGACAAGCTTTTTCATGCCTCCTACTCTTATTTATACTAATTATATCTTCTAAAGAACATTCTAGAGGAAGATATTTGTAGAAGAGGAAGCTTCTATTAGGTATTCTTACATTGACTTGTTCACATTTATTAAATATGCCTTACTAACTAATGTCGACCTTTATTACATGGAAAATATATTTAGGCCTTATTAACTAAGGTTGGATTTTATTACATGGAAAATATATTATTCTAGTTATGTGAGGGGTTAGGTCCCTAACATGCCCTCCCCCCTGAAAATGAGCCTTGTCCTCAAGGATTAAGATGAGGAAACTGTTGCAGAATGGTAGTCAGTTCCTAGTTGACATCTTCTGGTGGAGTATCCTTCTAGTGAACCAAAACTTCCTTGATGGTGCGTTGATGAAGACAACGCTCTCTCTGGTCCAATATGGCTTGTGGCTGCAACCAAATGGAACCTTCTTCATCCAACTCTATTAGGATGGTCTAGGTGTGGTAGTTGGGGCCAATCACTTTCTTCAGGCATGAGACATGAAAAAATGATGTATCTTGGAGTGACTGGGAAAAACTATCTGATAGGACACTAGCCCCATGTGTTTGATAATAGTATAAGGACCATAAAATTTTGGTGCAAGTTTCTCACACTGCTGGGATTTGAGTGAAGTTTGCTTGTATGGTTGGAGGTAGAAAAACACTTGATCCCCTTCAAAAAATTGACGTTTATAACGACGCTAATCTTCCTGTTGCTTCATGCGATTTTGAGCCATTACCAAATTGTCTTTGAGAGTACAAAGAATGTTCATGCAGATTGTAAGATTGCGGTCAACTTTTTGAACTTTGGAGACACCCGACATGTATGGGAGAACCGATGGTGGCTTATGTCCATAGATTGTTTCAAAAGTAGTGATGCAAGTGGTAGTATGGTAAGAGGTGTTGTACCGCCATTCCACTAGGGGTAACCAATGCTTCCACTCATGTTGACTGTTAGATGCAAACACGTCAAATATGTTTCCAAACACTTGTTGACCACTTCCGTTTAACCATCAGTCTGGCAATGATAAGTTGTGCTGAGATGCAATTGAGTTCCTTGGAGCCTGAATAGTTCTTACTAGAAATTGCTGGTAAAAGTGGGATCATGGTTAGAAACAATAGAATGAGGCATTCCGTGGAGTTTGAACATATTATCTATAAAAATTTGAGACATTGTGGATTCTATGAATGGGTGTTGAAGAGAACATAAATGAGAATATTTGGAAAGAATATCCACTACCACTATGATGACTGGCTTATTGTATGATTTGGGTAAGCCAACAATGAAATCCATGGAATTTTTTGTCCAAATAGTAGGTGGAAGCGAAAGTGGTTGGAGTGTACTAGGAGGTTTTACAACCTCACCCTTATTGCGTTGACATGTATCATATTCGACCACAAAGTTGTGTATGCCTTGTTTCATACCGTCCCAGGAGAAAGATCTTTTTACCCATTCATAAGTTTTGGTAAAACCTAAATGGTCCATTGTATGTGAAGCGTGAAACTTATAGAACACCTCAGGTTTAAGGGACAACTGTTTTCTTAAATACAAATGACCTTTATAGAGAAACTCATCATTGTGCCAAGAGTACCCTGGAGAAGCTTGTGGATCCTATTGAAGCTTTTGGATTAGGATGGAAATTTTGGAGTCTTGAAACAATTCCTCTCGAATAACCTGAAGCCAACCTGCTATAATGAATGAGAGGGAAAAGAGGGACCCTTCGTCTGCATATTTCTGAGAAAGAACATAAACCACCACATTTTCTTTTCCCTTCTTGTAAACAATCTCATAATCATATCCAAATAGCTTGGTCACCCATTTTTGTTGGCCAGGAAGTACTTGAGGCTTTGATGATCCGTTTTAATTTGGAAGCGTTGTCCCAATAGATAAAGGGCAACAAAGATACACTACATGAAAAATAGCCAACATTTCCTTTTCATAAATCGATTGGACCAAATGTCAGTCCTACAACTGTTTACTGGTGAAAGCCAAAGGTTGTCCATCTTGCATGAGGACTACCCCGATTCCTCTCCCTGATGCATCACATTCCAAAAAAAGGTCTTGGTGAAGTCAGGTAGGGACAATACATGAGTAGTGCACATAGATTATTTCAAGGCTTGGAAGGATTGGTCAGCTGTTGGAGTCCAACTGCAAGAATTATTTTTAAGGAGAGCTGTGAGAGGAGCCACAATTTTTCCATAATTCTGAACAACCTTGCGATAATATACCATTAAACCTAGGAAACCATGCAAACTTTTAATATTTTTAGGATGAGGCCAATTCTGCGTAGATTCAATTTTTTGGGGATGCACCCTTACACCATCCTTTCCAACAATATGATCCAGGTACTCAACTTCAAAGGTGCCAAAAACACATTTATACTATTTTAGGAAAAGTTGGTGCTTGGAGAGGAGATGGAGAACTTGATCTACATGGGTGAGATGGGCTAGCCAGGTTTTAATATAGATGGGAATATCATCAAAGAAAACTAACACAAAGTGACGGAGGAAAGGACGAGAGACATGATTCATGAGGATTTGAAAAGTGGAGGCAACATTACAAAGACCGAAGGGCATGGCCAAGAACTCATAGTGCTCCCCATGAGTGTGAAATGTAGTCTTGGGGATGTCTTCCTCTTTCATACGTATTTGGTGGTAGCCCAAATGTAGGTCAAGTTTGGTAAAATATTGAGCCCCACTGAGTTCCTCCAGAAGGTCATCTATGACAGGAATGCAAAATGTTTCCTTGATGGTAAGTTTGTTAAGGGCACACAAATCAGGACACATGCGCCAAGTGCCTTCCTTCTTGAGGACCATGAAAACATGGGAAGAATAGGGGCTAGTACTGCGACAGATAAAACCCGCTTCTATCAATTCTTGGACAATTTTCTCAATTTCATTTTTTTTAGCAAAGGGATGATGATAAGGGTGAACATTGGGAGGAATAATACTCCATATTAAAGGAATGTAATGGTCATAGTCTCCATGAGAGGGGGGAAGGTCTTGGGGAGTTTGGAAAACAATGGGATGACGAGAAAGGATCGCTTGAAGGTTGGGGTGTACCGGGGGTGTCTTAACTTCTTGAATGGAATGGAGTTGGGAAATTATGCTAGAATGAACTTTTTTGAGTAAATTTTCCATGCACTCAGAACTGATGATCTCTGGAGACCTTACTGTAATGCCTTGAAATTGATACTGTTTTCCTTCCTATTGGAATTTCATGGATAATTCCTTAAAATCCATGGTGATGGGGCCAAGAGTGCATAACCATTCAACACCAAGCACAATGTCACTGTCAGTGTTTCATGGAAACTTGCACAAGAGACCTAGCTAAAGCATACACAAACAAATCTTATCAAGAAAAGGAAGAGAGATACAATATGAAGAATGAGAATTAATGTATATTATGATCTGTTCAATGAGTGTGTGATATTCACTCATATAGGAAATGAAATCATATAATTAGGAATGCATGCATAATAATGATGGTCTAAAATTAGAAATTCTAAAATAGAACTAGTCAGTTAACTCCCACTGAACTAGTGTGCCGAAAATAGAAATTTCTCCAACACCCCCCTTAAACATCACTATGGAGTAAAAAATGAGTCTCGACTACTAGGCTATATTAGGTACTCATGTAAAATGCAACTAATGAACACTAAATAAAAATGAGGAAAGAGGGAAAACCATGTGGGAACAACACCCCCCCTCAAAAGACAATGCATCAAAAGAAGAAAAGGCAGCTGCTAGGCAACTTTGTTCTTCACTGCAAGATGATCCCGCAAAGTCCGAAACTTCTTCTTAGTGAAGGTCTTGGTGAGTATGTCGAAAGTCTGTTCAGAGGAAGGAAAGAACTGCAAATCAACGATCCTGTCATGTACTAAATCTTTAATGAAATGCATGTGGACCTCAATGTGTTTGGTTCATTATCGCTGTACTGGATCTCTGCAAAATCTCAATGTACTTTGATTGTCACACCATATGATAGTTGGATAGTGAAACTGGATACCAATCTCGGTAAGGAAGTGTTGAATCCAAAGTGTCTGAATGACACACTTGACTACTCCTCTGTACTCGACCTCTGTGGAAGATAAAGAAATGGTTGATTGTTTCTTACTTGACTAACAAAATGGGCCTGAACCCAAACTGAGAGTGTACATGGACGTGGACTTGTGATCTATCCTATCACCATCCCAATTTGAATCCGTGAATCCTATGAGATCTAATGCACAACCAACTGCATAGTGAATCCCATAACTCATGGTTCCCTGAACATATCTGAGGATGTGCTTGGAAGCCTTCCAGTGCAAATCATGGGGTTCTTACATGTATCTGGAAACCACTCCTATCGCATATGAGATATCTGGATGGGTGTGGGTGATATACAAAAGACTCCCCACCAACTGTTGATACAAAGTGTTATCCACTAATGGTGTATCCCCGCCATCCTCAAGTATGATCCCAGATAAGAAGGGTATAGGTGAAGACTTACAATTTGTCACATGGAATCTATCTAGAATATCCCTGACATACTTATCCTGAGAAATTTTGATGCCAAAAGCATCTTGACTAATCTCAAGACCAAGAAATAAGTGTAGTGGACCCATGTCCTTCATAAAGAACCTGTCATGCAAAATATCTTTGAACAAAGCAATGGATGAAGCAAAGCTACCAGTGATCAAAATATCATCAACATAGAGTACTAAAATCATCATAGAGTTAGTAGTCCTTAGCATGTAAATATTGGAATCAGATTTACATCTAACAAAATCATGTGAAAGAAAGTAAGAATCCATCTTTTCATACCATGCTCTAGGTGCTTTCTTGAGGCCATAGATAGACTTCTTCAGTGTGCATACTAAATATGAGTTATGAATGAACCCTTTTGATTACTCCATGTAGATCTCCTCTAAAAGGTCATCATGAAGAAAATCATTCTTCACATCCATCTGGTGAACTTCCCATCCTTTGGCTGCTGCAATGGCTAGAGTCAAGCAAATGGAGTCCATCTTTGCTACAAGAGCAAAGGTCTCATCATAATCTATCCCAAGAATATGTTGAAATCCTTTTGCAACTAATCTAGAATTGTACCTACTCACCTGAACATTTTCTCCTCTCTTGGTCCTATAGACCCATTTGCATCTGAAAAGTTTCCTCCCTGGTGGAAGTGGAACCGCATCCCAAGTATGATCCTCTATGAGAGAGTCATGATCCTCCTACATGGATGCTTCCCATAGTGGATTGCCAATAACCTCACTGTAGGTATGTGGATACGAAGATTGAACCATATAGAAATGCATGGGCATCGTAGGTTCAGAAGTTGAAAGTACATGAGAAGGATCCACATGCTGAGATTGAGAAGGATCCAGTAAGGTTTCTTGTTGCCTGAAGTGTGGACTGTTCCCACTTGGGCATTTGATGAAGCTCCGACGCTGGCTCCTCATTTGGTTATACTACCTGCTCATCTGCATGTACAAAATCCTCTAAATCTGTGTCTGAATATGTAGCATCCGAGTGTGTGGAATTGTCATCTCTGATGTCTGGAACTGATGGAAGCACAAGAGTCTTTGCATGTTGCATTGTAGGTGCATGCAAAGGACTCTCCTAAAACTGAACAATGTGTTCAATGATGAGTTGATCTGTAGAGGGATGAATCAATATGTACACCTTCACATCATTTGGATATCCCACAAAGATGCAAGGTGTGCTCTGTGGATCTAAGGCTTTCCTATTTTCAGAAGGAATATGGGCCCATGCTCTAGATCCAAAGATGTGGAAGTGTGTGACATCTGGTTTGTCACCTGTCCAAGCCTCAAATGTGTCCTATACTCAGCAAATATGTGAGGTTCCCTGTTCTATATGTAAGCAACACCATTATGTGCCTCAGCCCAAATCTTGGAAGGAAGTGATCTTGCATGCAACATGCAACTGATCATCTCCTTGAGAGACCCGTTCTTCCTTTAAAAAACTCCATTCTGCTGTGGAGTGTATGGAACTGTGTGCTGCAACTGGATACCAGCTTCATGACAAAGATTCTGAACATCTTTATTAATATACTCCCCCCCATTGTCTGTACGGAGGATATTGATTTTCTTCCCAGTTTGTGTCTCTACTAGAACTTTGAAGTCTTTGAGATACTCAAAAACTTCAGACTTTTGTCTGAGAAAATAAACCCAAGTATAGCGTGGGTAATCATCAATAAATGTAAGAACATACTTTGATTTGTTGATGGATGGGTGTGGAAATGGACCCATGAGATCATTGTGAACAAGCTTCAAGGAAGAGGAGGCTCTCCTTGCCTTCCCCTTTTCAAACTTCTCTTCAGGATGCTTGCCAAGAATGCATCCTTTGCAAACCCCTTTAGAAAAGTGAATGTATGGCAAGCCTTTGACCATTCCTTTCTTGGAAATTCGCTGCATGTACCTAAAGTTTAAATGACCAAATCTCTCATGCCATACTCTACTACTATCATTATCATGTGTAAGTAGCAAAGAGGAGTCATAGTCAACAAACTTACTGAACTTATATAACCATGATTTTTGATCTACCTCACCAACTTCAATAATGGAACTGCCATGCATGTCAAGTACAATAACCGAATTTGATGTAAATTCAACCCTTTTACTCGTTTGAGTGATCTGATAAACTGAGAGCATATTTATAGAAATCTTTGGAACATGTAAAAAATTCTCAAAACTTCCATTAGGGAGTTCCACTTTTCCCTCTCTTGGAATTGCTATTAGAGTATCATCCCCCATGAGAATAGGAGGTCCAGAGCATGAAATCAAGCAAGTAAAAACTTCCTCTTTAGCTGCCATATGATGTGATGCACCATAATCTATAATCCTTGAATAATACGAGGAATTAATTGCAACCAGAGCATGATGTTTACCTTTCTTAGGCGCATGGTATTATTCCTTCTTTTTATTGGCTCCTTCAGGAATGAAATCTCCAAGGTTATTCTTCTGAAGTACTTGTGTCATAAGATCGATCTGATTCTTCATGCATGTGGATTATTCATGATTCAATTTATTGCAATATGTGCACTGCTTTCCCTTCATCTTCTTCCCTTTGGAATTTGAAGAATATTTGGAACTTGAAGATTCCTTGAAGGGTTTGGAATATCCCTCCTTCTTTGACTCTGGATGTAATAAATCCTTTCGTTTCTGCTTCGATTTTTGATTGGTTGATCCTTTTCCATCATGCATGGTGAGTGCATGTGATTTGGGATCTTTCATGAGGCCCATATGTATGAGTTTTGTCTACTCTTGTGTGAGAGAATCAATGAACCGAGCCATCGTAAGAATTTTCCAATTTTCTCCCAAAAGATATATGCCATAATGGAAATTGAAGACATATACAACGTATTCTGGTCCTATCTTGGCCAAGATTGTTAGAATAAATTGTTTTTCTTGTGTAGATTTGTCAATACCACATTCACCCAAGCTCAATATCAAAGACTTAAATTTAGTAAAGAAATCCTGTATATTATCAAAACTTTTAGGGTCCAAGGTATTCAACTCTACCTCAAGCATATGACCTCACATCTCATCCTGTTTTCCAAAGATTCATTCCAAGGTGGTCCAGGTATTGTTTGGATTCTTGCATGCAACAAAATGAAACCATAAATCAATGGAGATTAACTCAAGAAGTAGTCTTGTGGCCTCATCCTTACGGTTCACCCATCTGATCTTCTCAAGCACTGATGTAGGTTATGTTTCTATTGCCATCGTCAAATTGTACAATCCTTTTCTTTTGAGTTGGAATGTGGCCTTTGGATTCCATTCAAAATAGTTGCATGGTGTTAGTATTATCACCAGAATTTATTGAATAATTTTCATCATCTCCATCCCTACTATTGATTCTAAAAAGATATTGAAAACCCAGATCGTGGATTCCAAGATATGACAGACGGTTCTATGGAAGCTATAGATATGAAAAAACAACAATATCTGCTAAACTATGATGTGGGTTTTGGAGATTTTTGGTGAGCACGAGCATCCCTATGTTATACATCTCTGGTCAAAATTTCAGCCTGACCCAGATTGTGGATGTCGAGATATGGATATTTTACTGTAGAAAACCAATTTTCTAGAGGGTAGACTGAATCATCGCACCCTAGAGAAGGATGCAGTGCGACTATGATGAATCATCACACCCTAGAGAAGGATAAAGTGCGACGATTGTGAAAAAGTGAATCGTCGCACCTTGACAAAGAATACAGTGCGACGATGTCGCACCTTTGCTGTGTATAGGTTGCGAAGATTCTTGAAAATTTTTATTTTCTTAAGTGTGAGTGCAACCGTCGCACCCTAGCAATGGATAGACTGTGTCGATTCCAATTGTCACACCTTTCAATAGGGATAGGCTGCGACGATAGAGGAAAATAGGTTTACTCAATAATTAAATCCTCTTTCGCTCTTCTCTGGCTTGTCTGGGTTTCTCCAAGCAGCTCGGCTCTGATACCATGTCACTGTTTCAAGGAAACTTGCACAGGAGACCTAGCTAAAGCATACACAAACAAATCTTATCAGGAAAAGGAAGAGAGATACAATATGAAGAATGAGAATCAATGTATATTATGATATGTTCAATGAGTGAGTGATATTCACTCATATAGGAAATAACATCCTATAATTAGGAATGCATGCATAATAGTGATGGTCTAAAATTAGAAAGTCTAAAATAGAACTAGTCAGTTAACTCCCATTGAACTAGTGTGCCGAAAATAGAAATTTCTCCAAGAGTAAAAACCACCCATGTCAATAAAAAACATGTGAGATTTCATGTTATACTAACCAATTTGTAGGCATACATTTTCACAATGCCACCCACAATCCATGGAACCATCATTGACAATCATGATTTGAAAGTAAAAACCACCCATGTCAATAAAAAACATGTGAGATTTCATGTTATACTAACCAATTTGTAGGCATACATTTTCACAATGCCACCCACAATCCATGGAACCATCATTGACAATCATGATTTGAAAATTGTTGACAATACAAATATAACAATTGACTTCTTGAGAAAAGCGACGATGAATGAAATTATGATTGCTTCCAATATCAACTAGGATCATGACTTTCCTGTGCTTAATGTAACCAATCAATTCTAGGGTTTGGGGAGCATAAAAACTAGTGAGAGCATTTAATGAAATCAATGGTTCAACTTCAGGAGGATCAAAGGGTGGCGCAGGATCATATTTTTTGGGTAGCTTTGCTTCAGGTGAAACCTCAACCTCTTCATCAGAAACATCCTTTGAAATGACCATAAAAAGTTTATGTTCTTTACATTTGTTCCCGAGAAAGTATTGATCATCACAATTGTAGCAAGGAACATTGAGTTGAAGTTCAACCATTTCTTCCCTTGTTAATTTTTGGGCCTTGAGAGGAGGGGTGGTGGTTTCTGGGCAGGGAACAAAAGTGGTTTTTTTTCTCTGGGACAATATGACTCGTTGTGCCTCCTTGGCATGTTTAGTTGCTTCTAGATAAGTCTAGGGGTGATCCGTGATGACCTAGGCTCAGATTTCATCCTTGAGGCCATTGATAAAACATTCCTGGAAGAAAACATCTGTCATGCCCTCCGTGCGGAAATCCAAGTGCTCAAAGGTGGTGATAAAATCTTCCATTGTTCTAGACTATTTCAACTTGGTTAGACGTCCTAAATGGTGGGTGTTCGTGTCAAATCATTCATATAAATCTGCAACAAACTGTGACCAAGCAACATACCCTTAGCGTGCATTTCAACGCCATTTCTGCCATTTCCATCGTTCCAGATTCAAATAGAGATTTCCATAATGAAGCTTGGTTAACTCATTAGTGATACCATGCAGGGAGAAATAATGTTCCATCTGAGTCACCCAGGATTATGGATCCGATCCATCAAATTTGTTTACCTCGACACTGGGAAGATGGGGGTCATGAGGTAGGGAGTTGGAATGAGAGTGTAGAGGTTGGTTTTAGTCGACACCTTCAGTATAGTGAGGTTGGTCAGAGGAGGAAGGACCCTGGAATTTTTTCATGAATTGGTGTAGAGCAGAATGGACTTCAACAATTTGGCTACCGAGTTGTTCTTGGATAAGGTCTATTTTTGCATGAATGACCAGAATGTCCCTATTTACTTGGGCCTGAAGGGCAGTAAGGTCAATACTCAGTTTCTGATTGGTTTCTTTTTGGCGAGTGGGAGCCAAGAGGGGTGGGTCCATGGACAAAATAATATACAAGTGATATATACCACAATGATCAGGGAAGTAAGAGGAGGCCAATGGGATATGTGGGAAATAAGGGTGTCGGGAAGGGTATGGGCCCACAAGGTGAAAAAATGATAAAAATGATAGGTATCTCATTGATCAATACAAAAAGAGGAATCCAATGGGATAGGTATCAAATAGGGGTGTGAGCAGGCCCCATAATCTTTTTTCTTTTGACTCGTGCAAAGTTATAATCTTATTTGAGTAATACTACAGTGTCGAAATGCCCAAATTATTAAGAGGAAAAAACATGTAATAATGTCACAACTAGAATGCAAGAGGCAAGGTTGCATGACAATAGATCTTGTCTGTTCCTTTTCTATTTTGTTTTCGTCCCACAAGTTAGGATTTTTAGGGTTCCTACAGATAAGGGTTTTCCCTGTGCTATATCTCTCTAATGTACGTACGAGGTCGAACAATAGTACTCGACCCAATATCTCATGGAACCAACTAAGGAGGGTAGATCATACCCTTATCCGTACTACTCGATTTCCCATGTACTAGAGAATATATTCTCAGGTGTTGTTCTCGGTGGCCCTATAACAACCAAGCGATCAATCAATTGATCTAGGGTTGGTTTCAGGATACCTAGGGGGCTCCCAATATACCAGAGGTACATGGGAGAGAAAGTTCGTATACAGGTGTTGTCTAATGCGCTACCACTCGAAGGGGTACCACACGACTACATATGGGTGGATTATTCCATGAAATTTTTCCACGTTTCCATGATTTTCATATATTTTTTAAATTGGGCAGGATTTTTGTCGCTATTGCCATGAATAGGTTTTTTAAATTGGGCGGGATTTTTGTTTCTATTGCCACGAAAGTTCGTCGCTATTGCCACACAATTTTTTCCTATCTCAAAAGTTCGTCGCAAGAGAGACGATTTCCAGTTATAACCGTTCTCGTCTTCAACAAAGTGACCTAAATATAACAAATAAACATCTCTCCATTTGATAGGTAATCCTAATTAAACAAATAAACATCTCTCCATTTGATAGGTAATCCTAATTAAACAAATAAACATTTCTCCATAAATTAACAATGGTAATCCTAGTCAATAAAAACGTTGTTATGTAATCAAGAGTTTTAAATAACGGTCAAACAAAAACTCTAGTCCAAGACATTTAAATTTCAAGCTGGAGTTTTTCTAATCCACCCAAACTCTCAAACAATAATTTTTTAACTTGAGGTAAACATAGGCAAACTCTTTGTTGAGACATTTTAAAATGTTTTGACCAAGAATTTTAACTCTTATCCAAAAGATTATTTAACTTTCAATCAAGATATTTCAATGACTATTTTCTTGATTGAAACAATAAATATCACATTTCTTCACAAGCTTCTTTCCAAAAAGTGTTACTCGTCTTCACATTTTCACCCCTTAGTACTTCCCTTGGATGAAGTTGTCCACTTGCACCAATCCCACGTATTCATTGTCCTATCATTATGTTGTTGAAGCTCTATCTCTATATTGCCATCACCTATGGTTACGTTGTCAAAATGAGGATGGAAGGAAACCTAAAATGTTGTTAGATAAAAAGAACCTAAAGTCAAGTAGGATCCCAAGGAGAGGATTCAAGGGCCCTTATAGTTAAGTTGTCAAAATGAGGATGGAAGGAATCCTAAAAATGTTGTTAGATTAAAGAACCTAAAGTGAAGTAGGAGCCCAAGGAGAGGACTCAAGGTCATCTTTAGCACACTTGAGGTTATATGCTCACATGCCTCTGTAATACTTCTCTTGACTATGTTAATATATAGACCACATTTCCGTCCCAAAAAACATTTTCTTCCCTAGTTCATGCCATTCGAAGAAGTAGAATGATTTTGGCAAACACACCAACAATATAAGGATTTGTCATTAGTAAGAAATAATGAAATTTTACTTGATTGGTTGTTTTACTCGTTATTATAAGAGTGTTTGGTCACTTTGCACACAAACCTATTACTAATAAGTGGTAACGACATAAATTTGGGTGTTAATTGGGTTTAGTTTATGATTGTTATCCTCTACACCAAGATTAATGAAAGGCAAATATATTTAAAAATGAGATGAAATTTGGTGAATAAAAATATTTATAAAAAAGTTTTTGCAAATACATAAATTCATTCTTTTGGTAAATCAGCGAAATTTTTATTGATATGCAACTTATATGACAATACATTGATCAAATATTTTTAATCCATAATGTTTTCAATCTGCCTTCTAGGTCACACTAACCATTGTCATTGACCATCTCATACAAAAGGATGTCAATATCAACAAGATAAACAAAATCCCTATTTAAATTTCAGGGACTTCCTTTTGAGAATATAACTATAGCGTGAAGAGTTAGAATAGGTGGCCTGAGCATGGATAGAGTCAGAATTTTGGGCCTTACCTGACTTATCATTATATCAGTGTGAATAGGGGACAAAACATAGGTGGTCTGAGCATGGATAGAGTTAGAATTTTAGGCCTTACATGACTTATCATTATATCAGTGGGAACATGGGCCAAAATATAGGTGGCCTGAGCATGGATAGAGTCAGAATTTTGGGACTTACCTGACTTATCATTATATCAGTGGGAACAGGGGACAAAACATAGGTGGCTTGAGCATGGATAGCATAATTTCGGGCCTTGCTTGACTTGTCATTGTATCAGTGGGAACAGGGGCCAAAACATAGTGGCCTGAGCATGGATAGAGTCAGAATTTCGGGCGTTACCTGACTTATCATTATATCAGTGGGAACAGGGGCCAAAACATAGGTGGCATGAGCATGGATAGAGTCAGAATTTCAGGACTTACCCGATTTATCATTATATCAGTGGGAACATGGGCCAAAACATAGGTGGCCTGAGCATGGATAGAGTCAGAATTTCGAGCCTTACCTAACTTATCATTATATCAGTGGGAACAGGGGCCAAAACATATGTGGCTTGAGCATGGATAGAATCATAATTTCGAGACTTACCTAACTTATCATTATATCAGTGGGGCTTTTTATATCTCCTTGATTTCCAAATTTTGATCCTAACTCTATGTCAATTACTAGAATGACACTTTGGGTACACCTCCCAAATTTTCCATTTCATTCTTAATGGTATATTATATCAAATTTTGAGGATATTGAGAATACTTTGGGCAGTTACATAAAAGAAATTTTGGAGATTTATTATGAGATTGTGTACATACACCTACATCTATGTTGAAATAGACTTGAGTAAGAGTCTTCCAGATAAAATGACCCTCAAATGAAATTTTTAGGTGGATTCAGGTATTGAATTATGAGAACACAACATTCTAGTGTTGAATTCATCAACTTACAATACATCTACACGATATTTATCCCCATGCATGAGCTCATCCTTCAAGGGTAAAAGGGACCAAATCCAAAAAAAAATTTGGAATTTTTCTATGCAACGAATGTCAGATGATGAAGTTTCTCTTGCTAAGGAAAATCAACAACTATTGACTTAAAAAAAATTGATATAGTCTTACTAGAATAATTCATTGGGGAACCTTGTCCTCCCTCGAAGGATGGAGTAGAGGCCATTGATATTAGGTTTTCCTTCTCAAATATGACAATTGTACCTGATTCCCCTCTAGGGGGAATGAAGTGACTTCATGAAACTAACATATCTGATTCTGATAAGGATATGACATCAAAGTGGTCATCGTGATGTCATACCATGATGATGTTATAGATGCTTAAAATAAAGGCTATGGTAAACATTCCTTGTATCCTTCATTCTTTACTACAAACACTTAGTCTTAGGTTTTTTTCTTCATATATCTATATCAATTAGACTTTCTAAAAATTTATATATGTTTCTTGTCCTTGAATCTATGAGGATTTACTCATGCCACGTCATGCGCGGAGCGATGTTTGGGATACCTTACTAGGATGTTAATCCAAATGGGATTCTTCATCCACCCATTTCATTACAATTTCCTACATATCTTGTTGCAAGACCATGTTAAATGACAAAGAGGCTACCCCAATAAGGGGTGATATTTCTCTTACTAAATTTGAAATCCTTAATACACATGTTTTGACCCTCATGGTTGTCTCACATATGAAAGTCAATATGCAATTGGGGCTAGCAACATGGCCTCAATAAATGGGTTGTTTGATGTGGCAATTGGGTCTAGGTGTAAGCTCTAAGAATATTTGGCAAAATACATACACCCTATTCATGGATTTTCAATGAAGAGGATCTTTCTATTGTTAGAATATAGAAGATGGTGTGCTCATTTTATCATTGACGATACCCTCATCACCCAACCATAGGCCGAAGCCACCCTCCGAGCACCTTAACCTTGACTGAGAATTCCTCCGGAAGCAAACCCTAGGCTAGATAGCCAAACAAAGGGTAGCACACCTTTCCCCAAGGATAACGCATCACAAAAAAAGCTGATCAGACAGTCCAAAACCTAGCCAAGAGATATTCAAGCCAATACTGAAAACTTTTTGCTGCTGCAGCTGCCCCTACAACTCTCCTCCACACGTGCGCACCAAACTGAGAACTGCAGTGTGCACCAAACTGGGAACTGCAATTCTGAGATGCTGTCAAATGAGAACTGGTGCCTTGTATTTATACTAGTTCTGCCAGATTTGCTAGGGGCCGACTTCTCCTTCTAGATATGTGTCTGTTCAGTATATTATTATTATTTCTGGCCGAATTCTTCTCTTGGAGGCTAATAACCTAATATAAATTATTTTCTTGAGCCGACAAGACTTCTAGGGTTATTAGCCAACTCATTAGGGTTTTCTCTTGCTTTCTAGAGTCTTCTATTCTTGTCAGGTTCACACGTGGAGGTAAATACCTCCCACAACTACCATAATATTAACACTCCCTCCTAGCTAGGGAGGTATTACAGGTAATGGACTTGAGCACAAAAACATACCATTTACCCGGTAGCATCAATATAGTCGTCTAGAATATCTCATGACTAGATCATGAGCATCACCATCACCATCAGCTGCATCATCTCTCGAAACCATTCTTCATCGGAGTAATTAGACATGATGCTGGATAAGTCACTCACACCATAGAGTGATACAAGAGCCACTCTTATAATCTAGAGGAGTAAATGCTCTGAACCAATTTATGTCTGGAAAATCTCTATTCATCATTCGTCTGGATGGTGATTATTTCCAATAAACTGCTGATAGTCTTCAAGGTAGTTAGAGCAAAAATAGAACACAACTGTGTCTATCCATAGTAGTACATAACTACAATCCAGTGGTTCACTACCACACCAAGTAACACACAAGTACTTGATAAAAAACGTAAGGTTGCGAATAGTGGAACATATCCACCACAATAGTCCTCATCTACTGTCATACAGTCTTCATAAAAAACATCTAATAGCAACCTGCATAGAAACAATGTTATGATACATGCTGAATTATTTGGGCCAATCTTTCACTCACATCTGTGAGCTCTGAAAGAATATCTGCCTCACGAACAGTGGAACATATCCACCACAGTAGTCTATATCTACTGTCTTCATAACAAACATCTGATAGCAACCTGCACATAAACAATGTTATGATATAAACTGATTTGTCTGGGCCAATCTTTCACTCACGTTTGTGAGATTTGAAATAATATTTGCCCTCATTAGCAATGGGCTATCTGCCCTATTCTTCTCAAACAAGGAAGAATAATTGTTTCTGATTTCTGAGCATGGACCATTCCTCACCATGGGCCATTATTCCTACACTACTCAAAGTGCACCCTGGACATAATGTATAAACACTAAGAAATGTCTGAGTCTGGACCATTCCTCACCCTGGGCTATTCCTCCTACACGAATCAAAGTGCGCCCTGGAGAGAATGTATAAACCCTAAGGAATGTCTGTCCTGGACCATTCCCCACCCTGGGCCATTCCTCCTACACTAATCAAAGTGCGCCCTGGAGAGAATGTATAAACCTAAGGAATGTCTGTCTCTGATTGCTGAGCCTGGACCATTCCCCACCCTGGGCCATTCCTTCTACACTAATCAAAGTGCACCCTAGAGAGAATGTGTAAACCCTAAGGAATGACTGTCGAGACCATTTCCTCTGTTAACCACAAGAGGAAAAGACTGTCATGCATCAACCTCCAAAACAGACCATTCCTCATGTTAACCACAATGAGAAATCGCTGTCCGACAAGGCGGGCCAGTCTTCTTGAGTGACCCTCAAGAAGAGAGACTGCCCTAGACCACTCCCCATGTTAACCACAATGGGTAGTCACTGTCTATGATACATCAACAATCAAACTACTTCCCATGTTAACCACAATGGAAAGTCACTGTCCGTCAGAAATCTCAATCCACTTTCCGAACAGGAAAGCATCTGTCCAAGATGGACTATTTTTCAAATTTAAATATGAATGTCTTCAATAATGTTTTCAGTGCTCCCTCCTAACTTGGAGAGTCATTTCTTCCTTTTTCAATAAGAGGGAAGTTGTTTCCATGAGCTCTAGCTTGAGTATGCAAACTCTTTCATCTTGGATAGAAGATTTACCAAAATGTATGCTTATCTGCTCATCTGTGGAGATATGTATTGGAGAATCATTTTCTCCTTTCTAGATTTCATCATGGATAATGTAATGCTTGATTTCAAATGTGCTTTAGTCTGGAACACTGTGAAGGCTTCATGTAGATCTGAACAATAGAGTATATCATAGTTGGAAAGCTGGAACATATCTATGTGGCACTTCTTTTGTCATCATGAGATATGATCTACTGAGTAGTTATCTTGATGTTTATAGGAAATCTTCACCACGCTTCTGCTGTGCACTGGAGATTCTCCACCAAGTTATCTTCTTCTATTTGCATACATGAGTATCTTTCTGGTATGCCTCAAAGTCTTGAAGTTGCTCTTCATACATTCTTTATTCAATTTCTTGGGAGAAGATTCTTTGCATTCATCTGATGTATAATTCCGACTCATGGATGTTGCAGATGATATAATGACTTAAGTAGAGATAAGTCTAGTTTACTGGAACAAGTAATCATCATAGTCTTCTCCCTCCATCTGGGAGAACCTCTATTTTTGGATCTTGTAATGCCTTTATTCATGAGTCTTCTATACATTGTTCTTCATCACGACTTCTAGTTCTTCTACTTGATTGCATTTATTGAGTTCATATCAGGCTGGTAATCTTTTGATTCTTAATATTATGACTGGTTGTTCTGGCTTTTCTTTCTTTCTTGGAATCTTCATGTTTTTCCTTGTAGGTGCATTATTTAAACCCAAATGAATCACTAACCATTCATACAAACCTTGTGGCCTTGTCTTGAATGTTATTTTCCACATATTTTGCTTTGATCTTTAATCCAAGTCTTGTCTCACCCAACCCAAGTGATATGGTTGTGAATGACCATGAATCTCTAGGCCAATATTTTAAACTAGTTGTGTAGAGATCAAATTCAATTGTGAATCGAGATCAAACAAGTAATCCACTTTAGCTTGTCTCATGTGGATATAGTCATGAAATAATTTGGTCATATCTTTTTGCTTTTTGGGACTGTCATTGACGAATGCTACCTCCTTTTGAATGGTAGTGCAACTAATTAATGCTACCTCCTTTTGAATGGTAGTGCAACTACTTCTTCTTTTATATTTTAGAAGTGCTTGGGGCATTTATCGAGGTGTAATTTCCAGTAGTCTTGGTGTGTCACTTTCTCTCACAAGACTTGTAATACATGGTGGGAGGTGTTGTTTCTTGCGTCATTGCTACAATATTCTTCGCAACCCACTTTTTATTCTTCCCATAAATGACACCTTGAACCACCACAAATGACCTCTCGAAGGCATCCTTTGCCAATTAGGTATATAGGTAACACTAACATTCTTGAACACTAGGTATGGGTCTCGGGGCTTTACATGGTCAAGGGAGGAAACATGAACTTTAGGCCTTAAAGGAAGCTTTCAATGAGCCAGGGCCAATAAGGATGCCTTGTATAACCACACAAGGCCTTCTGAGGGTATTCCAACCTATGGTTGGGGATGTTCGTGCCACTAGGTGTTTTTGAGTAGTAGGTATGTGTCTCAAGGTCTTGGAAATGATATAGGGAAGAAGGCCATGCTTTAGGTTCTAAAGAAAGCTTTGAGTCATCTAGAGCCATGAACAATGCCTCAAAGTACCACACATAAAATCCAGAGGGGTATCCTTGGCCTCTAAGAAATGATATTAGTGCTCTCACAAGGTTTTGAGCATTAGCTATGGGTCTGAAGGCCTTGATATGGTTGAGGGGGGAAGCCAAGGCTTAGTCGAAGTACAAAGCTTCTAGGCATCCATGCCCAAACATGACACCTCAAACTAGCACACCTAATCTCTCAAGGTTTTAGGCAACTTCTAGGGCTCAAAATTCATGAATGACACCTCAAACCACCATAGATGACCTCTCGAGGGTATCTTTGGCATTCAAGTGGGAGTATGGGCATCAATAGAATATTTTGAGCACTGGGTATGGGTCTTGGGTCCTTGGACAAGATCGAGAGAGGAAACCCAAGCCTTAGGTCCTAAAGGAAGTTTCTAGGTATGTAGGTCCTACAACGACATGTTGAACCATAATATT
>ML805879.1:39237-58088 GCA_009831015.1 Picea engelmannii
AAGTTATGTGTTCCATAAACTTTGTGGCATTAGTTGTGCCATTAAACACTAGTGGATCTTTAATCTCTACATGAATCCACTTAATGGAATTTGGTAGTGTGCATATTTGTGTCAATTAATTCTCATACTCCTTAGGCGTATGAAAATGAAAAAATGCAACTTATACAACTTATGCAACTATATGCAACTTTAAGCAACTATGTTGCAACTATATGCAACTTATGCAACTATATGCAAATATACAACTTATCCAACTTTATGCAACAATGCAATTTATGCAACTATATTGCAACTATGCAACTGTATGCAACTTTATGCAACAATGCAACTATATTGCGACTATATGCAACAATGCAACTTATCATGTTTTTTAGTGACAATATGCAACTATATGCAACTTTATGCAACAATGAAACTTATGCAACTATATGCAACAATGCAACTTATGCAACTATATGCAACTGTGCTGGTACCACAAACGTATATTGGCACGATAATAAATCATTGCATCAACAACCTACAACTCCCCCTCATCTAGTTGTATACTACGATTCCCTTTCCCAATATGCTAGTTGGATACTACAATTCACTTTCCCACTATGCTATGTGAAATGCATGACAATGTTGCATCTTTCTCCAACCACTAAGATGGATTTTCGTAAGCCTTTTGATAGTCTAACTCTTCATTTTAAAAAATGTACATTACTAAGATGGATTTTCATAAACCTTTTGACATTTACGAGTAGATGATTTGTGGCCACTCTTCACAAGGTGTTTTTATCGTCAAGTTATTTGTCAAATTTAATATGTAGATATTGATATATATGTCAAGTTCCATGTGGTGTTTTTATTGTTTAATTTATTTGTTATTGTCAAGTTATTTGTCAAATTTAATGTGTAGATATTGCATATATGCCAAGTTCCATGTGGTGTTTTTATTGCCTAATTCATTTGTCAAATTTAATGTGTAGGTGGTTGTATAATACATCGAGTGTACACTCTTTACCTAGCTCAAATTTCAACTATAAATCAAGAACCCTAAAGAGGTATTTTAAATATAATTTTGGTTTACTTGTAGTTTTTTAATAAAGAAGTATAATTATTTTAGAGAACCCCCATATACAAAGTCTTTATCCATATCCTCATTGTGGAAAATAAATTAGAAAATATCTCTCACTTCATTCATTTCCATAATCCTAACCTTATTACTATCCCTAGTCCAAATCCTAGTTCCTATTAAACAATGCATGAGGCTAATCCCAATAATCTAGACCCCTCCTCTCATCCCACATGTTAGTGCAAGTATTATAAGGCTCCAAAGGACACTACTACAAAATGGTTATTCTTATAATAATAATTCATATCCAAATCCTTGTACATAGATTAGAAATCCCTTGATGATCCTAGAGTACACCAATCTTTGGACACTTCTCTCCAACAAAAAATAGTCCCTATTCCAAACTCTATTGAAAAAGATCCCTCATTACTCATAATGACGAATGAAATTTATTCCCCTCTCTAAGTCTCATTTTTACTCATAATTGTTAGATCAAAGACCAACTTGCCACTATAATCCTTGACAATTGTAACCAAAATAATCACATTTTCCATCACTCCTCACCTCTCTCCTTATCATTGGGGATTTGTACAATAGGACATAACTCATATTCTCATTAATAAACATTGTGGAGTCACCCTTGTCATAGAGATGTTTCAAGAGAATGTTGAATGTTATGTATCTCCCCTTGATTACTCTAATTTACTCTTGAACATATCATATGAACAATAATGAAATGCTTTATAAGATGTCCATTGAAATACCTATCAACTCTTTAAAGATAACAAAACCTATGAACTCATCTTTATTGCAATACCCTTTCCATGTAATGATGTGACCAAGACATCCTACATAAATATATTTATTTCTTAGTTGTACCTCACATCCAACCATTTCATATAGTTTCACTTTCTCTCTTCCATACATTCCAAATGATACCTTCTCATCCTTCTACCCCATCAAAAACAATGAAATTCGTTATAAGATTTTCATTTCAATACTTATCAACTCTATAAAGATGACACAAACTATGAATTCACTTCTTGCAATACCTCTTCCTTATAATGTTAAGACCCAACAAAACATAATACATAAATACCTCTCTCCCACTTTTATATCACATCAATCCATATCATCTCATATGGTTGCATTATCCCTCTTCCAAACTCTCTAAATAATACATTCTCATCCTTCTACCTGGATGCACTCTCACTCTGCTATTCTCATTCTAAATCCCAAACCTCCTCGATGATTTTTAACTCAATATTTTTTTTTCTACCACACAACAATTAACAAAATACATATATGATCTATTATACCTAGTTCCATAATTGCTTTCCCTTGTCCTCTCGCTGGCTACAACAATGATAATTACAAGACTTTTACCAGATAATGTTTGCACAATGTAGGATTCATAAGAACTAGCACCCAACCACTACACTTTTGTATACAATAGTTCCTTCATAAATTGTTCCTCACCAGCTATAATATTTATGTCATTATTAGCTAAATTTTCTAGCAATTTAGAACTACATATATAGAGTTAGATTTATGACCATTTTTTCTTAAACAACACCATAACCTTAACATTCTATTGCTATGTCTATTCGGCCAAATATTGTCCACATCGACACTACACACCTCATATGACTTCTCTAGTTAGAACTACTTACCTATATAGGTAGATGTACAACCATTCTTTCTTAAACAACAACAACACCACAACGTTAGCATTCTATTGCTACGCCTACTCAGTTAGATATTGTCCACATAGACACTACACTTCAGATGGTTTCTCTAGTTAGAACTACATACCTATATAGGTAGATGTACAACCATTCTTTCTTAAACAACAACACCAAAGCCTTAGCATTCTACTTCTATGTCTACTCAGCTAGACATTGTCCCCAATGACACTACACCTCATGTGGCTTCTCTAGTTCTCCATCCTTCAATTTAACTCAACCATGGCTATATAGATTCTCTTCATATGTATAATTCACCAGCATGGATGCACACCACCACCAGTGCTTATTTGTACCATAGAACACATTCCATATTCATTGTGCACATTAATTGTTGGATTTTTCTTATTTACACTCTAGGAGAAACACATCAGATCATGGAAATGAAATCTTCAATGGATACTGATCACCTCGACCCTACAACAAGTTCTTCACATCAACACACAAATAAGTATCAGTCCTAGATCACCACAAGCTCACACTAGAACATCCTTACTATATTCAAATCCCATGCATTCTATTTTTCCACCAAGTCTATCATGTCCTTGAAAAAACACAGTTGCAAGAGATTGCAACAAAGCACACTCAGCCTTGTAGGATCATATCAATAGTTCATGCCATACCACCCTTTAATCTTTCCACCAAGTCTATCACCTAGAGTAGTGTGATCACCCTTCGTTTCAAAACATTGTGACCACACTAACTTGATTTGGTGTGAACTAGCCTTCGAGTTAAAAATTTCCATTTCTCTTCATTTATATGGTATCATGTACCTTCATTTGAATAGGGTGAGTTAGCTTTACTTGAATAGGTGTAAGTGTCTTTGTTTAAACAAGTGCTCCATTGTTTTGATCTACCATTCTTTCAAAGCATAACTTTTTTCGTGGGAACAACTTTGATTTCTTTCATTCATATGAGTGTGAGTAACCTTTATTTTTTTGGTAAGGGAATGACTCAACCACAAGGCTATGGGTCAATCATGAATCATGAATCCCAACATCCATCTTCTCAATATGGTATACCATATTACAATAATGTAATATGGTATACCATATCTCATGTAGATTTTGTTTTAAAAAACTTAAAGGAAGCGTGGCAATATCGACGATAGTTCGTCGCAAGGCAAGGATTTTTTTTGAACAAGCATGGCAATAGTGACGAAATTTCATCGCACTTTGCCACGGTTTTGCATTGCACATATAGCATCTGTGTCGTAAGTTGTCTCTGCCAAACGTTTTCGTCGCTATTGCCATGCTTTTGCGTCGCAACGTTCCATAGTTTTGTGTCGCACGTATGGCATTTGTGTCATAATCTGTTGGTAAGTTTTTTACCTTGGCACAATTTTTCATCTCTATTGTGACGAAGTTTCGTTGTTATTTCCACGCTTGATAAGGTAAACCTATCTTGATGGTGATGACACGTGGAGGGATAATTTCGTCGTTGTTTCCATGAACACCTGGTTCGTGGATATAGAGAAGAAAAATAGTGTTTGCTTTCGTGGAAAGTGCGACGGATATGTGTGGCAATAGCAACGAAAAACCATGGAAAATTTGGTCATATGTAATAGTTCAAATCGGGGTTACAGGGGTGTCCAACAATGTGAGTTTAAAAACTTCTTGTATTTCATGCATATATGCTTCCTCGACCGTGGATTTATGCACTGAATGACAAATCACAGTAATTTAAAGAAATTGGAACACGTCTCTACCATGAAACAAAATTTAACCCACAATTCCTACCAAGGAAAGTACTCTAATACCACTTGTAAGGTACTAGATGTAATATAATATGCAGAAACAAGAATATTCAACATATATCAATGGAACAACAAAAAATGAGAAGAGCAACATGAGAAATAATACCTTTATTCAAAGAAAGCAATGTTCACTTGCCTCTTCAAGGGGGAAACTTCCAACAGAGCAAAGATCTATTACAATAATTCTCAAGATAATCTTTCTCATACCTCCTACTCTCATTTATACTAATTCTATCTTCTAAAGAACATTCTAAAGGAATATCTTTCTAGAAGCGGAAGCTTCTATTAGGTATTCTTACATTGACTTGTTTACATTTATTAAATAGGCCTTATTAACTAATGTCAACCTTTATTACATGGAAAATATATCTAGGAATTATTAACTAATGTCAGCCTTTATTACATGGAAAATATATTATTCTAGCTATGTGAGGGGTTAGGTCCCTAACATCAAGGAACTGGTTGAAAATGAAACTGATTTGAAAATAAAATGATTAATATCAGATAATGAAGGTGAGTTTACTTCAAATGAATTCATAGGTTTTTGTGAAGAAAACTGAATAAAAAGACAATTCTCAACAGCTAGAACACCTAAGCAAAATGGAGTTGCTAAAAAGAAAAACATAACTATAAGAGAAATGGCCAGAACCATGTTGAATAACATCAAGCTAAGTGATATATTTTGGGGACAAGCAATGCATACAACCGTTCATATCTTGGACAAAGGATTGATCAGAAGTAATAGTGATAAGACTCCATATGAGTTATGGAAAGGAAGACCGACCAATGTCAAGAACTTTAGAGTATTTGGAAACAAACATTACATAAAAAGGAAAGACAAAAAGATTGGAAAATTTGACTCCCGGGTGGACGAAGGCATATTTGTTGGGTACTCATGAAAAATAAAAGAATATACGTGCTACAATTTAAGACTCAACAAGATAGTGGAAAACATCAATGTCAAAGTTGATGAAACAAACTTGCTGAAGACCAGGAAGGAAAACATAAATTCAAACATATTTGAAGAACATGGAAATGAAGAACTAAAGAAAGAAGAAGAGGAATAATAAGAAGAAGAACACGATGAGAAGCAACCAAAAGTAGAACAAGAAGAAAGAAACCAAAAATATTTTCAGATACCTAACTGTCGAGTTCAGAAGAATCATCCACCATAATAAATCATTGGAGAAATAGGTGTCGAAGTAGAAACTAGAAGAAGAAGGCAAACACATACACCTGAAAAAGGAAATTTTTCATTACTGTCCATAGTTGAACCAAGTAACTTTGGGGAAGCTAGAAATGATGAATATTGGATCAGGGCTATGGAAGAAGAACTAAATCAAATAGAGAAGAATGGGATATGTGTAAGTTTTAAACCTGTGAAGTAAAACAATGCATATAGATTCTTAAGCAAAACATAATTTAATCAATGGATCATACACATAGTACACAGATTTTATACCGGAAACCCTCAACCGGGAAAACCTTTCTTATATTTATTATATCGAATTTCACCATACACCATAAAATATATACAATGTTTTAGGTATTCCGTAGATACCAAAACCCTAATCCCTTAATCCAGGATCGTCAGACGCAATTGTCGAATCTGACGTGCCCACACACACACATGCAAAGAATATAACACATACCCAACATTCTCCCACTTGTTGTTTTCTTTGCATCCAGAGGTCCAGGGGATTATATAGTCAACAATCTAGGGCAACAATGCCCATTCTTACTCTACACCAGGAGAAATTTTCTGTGCTCACAGACTTTGTCAATGAATCTGCAACATTATTCAAAGTGTCAACCTTTTCCAACAACACCTTGTTTTTCTCAACCATGTCTCTCACAAAGTGATACTGAACATCAATATGATTTGTCTTCGAATGATAAGTTGGGTTCTTTGCCAGGAATATTGCACTCTAACTGTCAAAATCTAATCTCACTTCTTGTTGTACCAACCCAATACGTGAACACAATCTTTGTAACCATACTACTTCCTTGCTTGCATGAGTGGTTGCCATGTGTTCATCTTCTGTAGTTGAGAGTGCCACTACAACCTGTCTTTTGCTCATCCAACTGATTTCTCCTCCAAATAGGTTAAACACATACCCACTTGTGGATCTTCCGCGATCTATATCTCCAACCCAGTCTGCATCAACAAAGCCATGTATGTCCACCACTCTGTCCAATCCTGGTTTTCCTTGGTAGCACAATCCATAACTGGTAGTTCCACGAAGATACCTGAAGACCCTCTTTACTATTGTCCAATTCTCCTTCCTTGGTTTTGACATATACCTGCTCAAAACTCCCACTGCATGTGCAATGTCCGGTCTAGTACAGACCATTGCATACATCAAACTGCCAACTGTATTGGCATACAGAACATGGGACATGTCCTCTTCTTCTTCCTGTGTCTTGGGACACTGATCCGTAGATAACTTTACACCTATAGGAATAAGAACCTTGACCGGTTTACTTCCATGCATATTAAACCTATGAAATATCGTCTCAACATATTTTCTCTGATTCAACAAGAGTTTCCTGTTTGCACGATCTCTTTTAATCTCCATTCCCATAATGAAGTTAGTAGCACCGAGATCCTTCATGTCAAATTTGGAGGATAGCTGGGATTTCACCTCCTTGATAACATCCATGTTATTTCCTACCAACAACATGTCATGAACATACAACACTACATAAATGAAGTGATTACCAACCTGCTTGGAATATACACAGTGATCAACCCTGCTTCTCACAAATCCCAATTCAAGGATGTATGTATCAAAATTTTGGTACCACATCCTAGGTGATTTCTTCAGACCATATAGTGATTTCTTTAGCTTACAAACCAACTCTTTCTTTCCCTTCACTACAAAGCTTTCTGGCTACTTCATATAGATTTCTTCTTTTAGATCCCCATGTAGGAATGTTGTTTTCACATCCATCTGTTCCACTTCAAGATCAAAAGTAGCAACAATAGATAAAATAAATCTAATAGAAGTTAACTTAGCAACAGGAGAAAAAATCTCACCAAAGTCAATTCCCTCTACCTGGGAATAACCTTTTTCTACTAGTCGAGCTTTGTATTTCTCCACTTTTCCTTCTGCATTAAACTTCTTCTTAAACAACCATTTGCTACCAACATATTTTCTTCCAGTTGGCAACTCAACTATATCCCATGCCTCATTCTAATTAAAGGAATTTAGATGTTCTGTCGCAGAATCTCCATCTTCCATCCTAAGATGATACAACTTCTTTCGAAGAAAAAACTTGTTTACCAGGGACTTTGATTGATACAAATTCCCCAACTTATCCCATAGTTCCTTGGCTGTAGATTCTCCTGAGACATTCAACAACACCGAATCTGCCAGGCAGAGTCAAATAGTACTCCTTGCTCTTCTGTCCAACTTCTCCCAATCTTCCTTCGACATAGTAGTAGGTGGTGTACTGGTAGTTTGTGTACTTGTAGGTTGTGTACTAGTAGCTCGTGTGCTAGTAGACGGTGTACCAGTAGGCTGTGTACCAGGATCCACAACGATCCATTGTTCTTTGTCTACAAGAAGGTCCTCCATCTTCAACTTCCATAGCTCAAAGTTTTTACCGTTGAACTTCTCTATATCGATTCTAGAAGAGATTGTCATTCCTCTTTCTACACTCAAATCACCATTGTAAAAGCTCCCACTAAACCCATGTTTATCACAGACCCAAGATAAACTTGCTCTATCAAGACCGAGCCAAACCCTCAACAACAAAGGCACCCCTCTGAAGCCAAAAATGAGCTCTGATACCACATGTGAGTTTTAAACCTGTGAAGTAAAGCAATGCATATAGATTCTTAAGCAAAACATAATTTAATCAATGTCTCATACACAAAGTACACAGAGATTTTATACCAGAAACCCTCAACCGAGAAAACCTTTCTTATATTTATTATATCGAATTTCACCATTCACCATAAAATATATACAATGTTTTTAGGTATTCCGTAGATACCAAAACCCTAATCCCTTAATCCGGGATCGTCAGACGCAGTTGTTGAATCTGACGCGCCCACACACACAGATGCAAAGAATATAACACATACCCAACAATATGGGAAGTCGTTCGAAGACCAAAGGACAAAAATGTGTCTGGGACAAAATGGGTCTTCAAAAATAAGCTAAACGAAGATGGAAAGGTAACCAGAAACAAAGAAAGACTAGTGTGCGAAGGATATGCTTAAGTTGAAGGAATAGATTTCAAAGAAACGTGTGCTCCTATGGATAGAATGGAAGCAATCAGATTGTTCTTGGCTTATGCATGCTCCAAAAGGATCAAAGTGTATCATATGGGCATAAAATCATCTTTTCTAAATGGATAATTAGAAGAAGAAATCTACACAGAACGCCTAGAAGGGTTTCTACTATCAGAAAATGAAGACTATGTTTGCAGATTGAAGAAAGATTTGTATGGACTTAAGCAATCTCTGAGGGCTTGGTACTCAAGATTGGACAGGTACTTACAACAAAAATGATTCAGAAGGGGAAATGCATATAGTAACCTCTACATAAAAGTGGATCAAGATAATATGATTATTATTGAAGTGTATGTTGATGACATCATCTTTGGAAGTGACAATGATAGATTGAGTCATAATTTTTCCAAGGATATGCATAATGAATTTGAAATGTCCCTACTTGGGGAGTTGAATTTCTTCTTGGGATTCTAGATATCTCATCGAGATGAAGGAATTTTCATTTTCCAAACCAGGTACATCAAGGAAATGTTAAAGAATTTCAAAATGGAAGAGTGTAAACTTGTGAGTACTCCTATGGTTACCGGTTGCAAGTTGAGAAAAGTTGATGAATCTAAAGAAGCAGATCAAAGACTCTACAGATCAATGATTGGTAGTATACTCTATGTGATAGATTAAAGACCATATGTAATGCAAGCAGTTGGACAGGTAATAAGATTTCAAGTGGCACCAAAGGAAAACCATGTTCTAGTAGTGAAAATGATCTTCAAGTATATTAAAGGAACAACATATTTTGGGATATGGTATTCGAAAGAAAATTAGTTAACTATGGTTGCCTACACAGATGCAGATTGGGCAGGAAGTATTGATGATAGAAGAAGTACAAGTGGAACAACTATCTACTTAGGTGACTACTTAGTGTCTTGGTTGAGGAAGAAGAAATCTTCAATATCCTTATCCACAACAGAAGCATAATATATCACAACAACATCATGTTTTACTAATATTATCTAGATGAAGCAAATCCCGCAAAACATACAAGTGATATGATGAGCCTATTCTGATACTCTATGACAACACTAGTTCTATAAGTATCTCCAAGAATCCAGTGATGCATTCGAAGACCAAACATATTCCTATTAAGTTGCACTTTTTTAGGGAAAAAATCATAGAAAAAAATATTAAGTTGGAGTACATTGGGACAAAAGAACAGATTGCAAACATCTTCACAAAGCCTCTTCCTAGGGATATCTTTGAGTATCTTCGACAAAAACTGGGAGTAATTTCTGCTCCAAATTGATTTCCATAATCTTCTGCAAGAAAAAAAAAGGTAATATTGTCAGGGGGAGTTATCCTTTGCAATTGATGTCAAAGGGGGAGAGAAAAACAATAAAACTAGAAGCATGAAGACAAGGGATTCAATATAAAGACAAGTGGACACTACAATCATTGGGATCAGAGCATGAAGACAGGGGGAGCATGATTGTTCTATGAAGTTGCCATCAATGCCAAAGGGGGAGATTGTTGTAAAATTGGTTGTCATTGATGTCAACCTTATAAGAAGCCCTAAAGAAAACCCTAGAAGCCCCTAAAAGTGATGATGATGTGTCCACTTGAAGAAGCCTTGAAGAGCCTTGAAGGATCCTTGACATAAGTGTATATAACTCCAAAGTGGTCCCTTTATGGCATATAGCTTTTAAGCATGGCCCTCACGAGATGAGATAACATGTGGTTGTTTCCACATTCCCACTTTGAGTTGTACACAAATGGAGCCTTGACGAATCCAAGTGAAGAAGCCCCTAAGGTCGACTGTCCTTAAGGAAAAGGTGCGACCCAAAAGTTGCGATGCTTGGTCACAACCCCTCAGGTGGAGAAGACTCATATAAATAAGAGGAGCCTCATTTTACATTTGAATCACACCAATTCGACATAGCCAAGGAATATGAGTGAATTTCAGCCTAGAGGAGCGAATTTCCAAGGGAATATAAAGTGAAGAAGGGCGAAATTCCAAGGGAAGATGAAGTCTTGTGATGCTTTGTTCTATGATTTTATTTGAAGGTCATCTTGGATTTTTCAATATAATTTTTTTCCTAGAACAATTCAAATAGAGAAACTTGGAGGTGTTTCAGAAGAGATAACTAATTATATTGGGTACAAATTTCAAGTCTGGACTCGTTACAAGTTTGGAGTTATACTCAATGGAAGTTGAGGTTTTTAAAACTAGGGTTTTGTTCTTCAAAATGAGTCATCTTGACATTTTAGCTATAATGTTTTTTCAGGGATGATTCAAATAGAAAAACATGGAGTAATTTTAGAGAAGATATCAAATAATATTGGGTACAAGTTTTAGATCCTGATTCATTAGAGGTACAAAGATATACTTGTTGGAAGTTAGGGTTTGTGACTAATCCGAAAACTAGTCCCAAACGTGTGTTCGAAATAAAAAAATTATATATGAATATTGGTAGGTCCAAATTGAATTCCAATTGTTGCATTAGAGGGAAAACATATCATAATATCTGAGGTCCAATTTTCAGAATCAGAAATGAAAAATTGAGCTCGTGGTGAATCTTACAAGTTTGCAGATTTGAGGTACAGTTATGAACAATTTTGTATGTAGATTTAAGAAGTGATTTTGGGCTTGTATTTGAAGGTTGATTTGATCTTGTATCATCATTTAAAATATTCCAAGGGGATTGATGTCTCCTTCCAGTAGGTGTTGGAAAACTCGGGGAGTGGGTGCTTCCTTCAAGTTGGTGCTTGTAAAATCTTGAAACTACTAAAGAAAATTTTATGTGGTTTTCTCTCAGTTGGGTTTATACATAAAACATTGTGTGCAATGTGTATGAGTTTATGTGATAATGAATGAAATGATTAATGATTAATGTTTATGTAGTTCTTGAAGGTTAAAATTGTTGAAATATCTCTATACTGATTCAAACCCCCTCTCAATATTCTTGAATATTCTAACAGAAAGCAGATGCTAGGATGAACATAATGTGTACTCCTCTGCTAGACCTTTTTGATGAGGTACTGAGTTCCCCAAATGGAGATCGTATGCAAACATTACACCCTTGGGATTTTGACGTATCAAATATGCCCATCAGGGCCCACAAACCTTTTGGTGTTTCATCGCCCAGGGTTAGGGTTTTGGATCTTTAGGGTTTTCTCATTTATGCTTTATGTTAAAAATACCTTTGGGAGTCTCATTGTAATCATCTTCTTGTGGATGCACGCATCGATCACATCTCTTCTCAGAGATAAGCTACCACCATTCTAGCGACTTCATTTTACTATGTATTTTCTTCTACAGTCTCTGCATATTTCATTCTTTAATAAAAATTGAGTATTACTGTATCTCTATGTTTTTGGTCTATTTCTGTGTTTCATTTCATTCCCTCATAAATCTAGATCACTCTATCTACACTACTAGTTGTGTATTCTCGACACATAAACTGTAAATCTTTTTTTCCTTGTAAATATATACTATACAACATACATTAAAGTAGTATGCCAAAACCTGTATAATTACTTTTATCAATTTTTATTAACAATAACTCTCATAATGATATTTATACAATTTAAAAAGGAAACCTAAAACAATATCTGTAATACCTCGTTTTTGAGTCCCTAGATAAATAATGTATTTTTTTTATTGATGAAATGTTGGAGTTCCTATAAAGTTGAAAGGTCGAAGTGTCTAGAAATGTAATACTTTGAATATATTAATAAAATACATCGATGGATGCAAGATAGACAAGGAAAAAGATAGGGGGCTATGATTCCATGAGGGAGGGGGATAAATGAACTATGTATTATTATTATTATTATATTCACCATCCTGGTTTTAGTTGGGGAAATTGGTTACATGAAATTCTTGTGGAAGGCCATGTGGTGCTTTATTGCATGTAATAATATAAACCCGTCTTTTGGGTTGTTTGGGAGTTCCTCGATCATTGTTCCTCATTCATTTGTTCCTGATTCATTCTTGTTCTTGGGTTGGGCATGGGAGATGAATTATGGGAAGAGAAGAGCCATTGTTTGTTGGTTGTAAGTAATTATTGGTTATTCCAGAAAGGAATGGATGTTGATGTGCATGAGAATGATGGTAGTTGAGAAAGAAATGTTCACAACTGAGAATCTTTGGAGTTTCCAGCATTAATATTTCCTGACTAGTAGCACTGGATCCCTAGAAAAGAAGTGGAACAACCTAAGGGACTGCATTGCAAAGAGAGGGGTTCATTTCTTTGGGTTCTGCAGTATGAAGGGAAGAGAGATGATAAACTAGGATTGCCCTGTGGTTGGGAAAACTGTGAGATTTTGATAGTTGATTGTGTGGGTTAGAGTCGGCCTAGGACCCATCCTTGTGGATTCATATCCCTGGCTCGGGGGTGATCTACCATTGAGAGCTAGAACAACAATGTATATGGTTGGGTGGAACTTTCGACGTCTGCATCCAGTTGGTGAATGCTTATTTGAAAATGTAAGTGCTCTTTATGTTTTCTCTGTAATTATATTCCGTTGTATATTTATTATCTCTGGGATGCATTTATATTAAGCATGCTTTTTGTTAATGCTGTGCATGGCATGTTGATCATTTATTTTATGGTTTAGCATGTTCTTGTTAATTACATGCATTAGTTTCATGTTTCTTGATTGATTAAAGATTGGTAATAGAAATTCAAATTTTCCTAAGAATGAAAATTTAGAGGTACCCAAGTCAATGGGTACGTTACAGATTGGGAAATTTGGGGACTTGTTCCACAGTAATGTGGCCCAAACTGGCGGTCTGACTACATTATAGATTGGTATCAGAGTGAGATTGCAGTGTTTGTGTCGTTTTGCAGGTCGTTTTGTGCAGAGGCCAAGCCAAAAGTAATGTTGAGGGGTCGGGCATGGAAAAGATTGGCAATTAGTAGAATTGAAATATGTCGAGGGAAGCTCAATTGTAGAATTCCATGGTGGCCTTTTTAAAAATTTCAAAATAAGACATTCTTGAACATTTCGAAAAATTATGAATTTTGGGAAATTTGGGTATTTTCCGTACATGACGTCAGTAGTGACGTGGAGGCCATGTGTCAGGTGACATGGAAGTGATGACTTGGACTACCACAATAGTAGGTCCATGGTGGAAACCGATGGCATGGTGGCAAGTTTAGTGGTGAGGTGGGAGGCCACTGTGGTGGGGCAACAAACCATGGTATTGAACGAAACTGTTGGTGGTATCGCATGCCAAGGGAGTGGTTTTGGAAACGTTTCTTGATGATGAAAAAATAATTAAAAGGTGCCACATATCATCGAGTGGTAAGCGGTATCACATCGTGAGGTGTCGTTAACCTCCCGACAACTTCACCATGCGAAATCAACCACAACTGTTGATCTCTCGATCATCTTAGCCATTGGATCGGGGAGCATGCAAGTTGTCACGACCAACTAAAGGGTGTCAGGTGGTAGGTCCATAATGGCAGGTATGCAGTGCTCGGTGGCAGGCTCAGAGCTAACGTGGGTGTTGCATAGGTGAGGTGGTATTGAGAGATACCATAAGCGTTATCACATGGTGGCAAGGTAGTTTTCCAGAAATCCTTTTGTGATGCAAAACCAATGATAGGACACCACGTATTATGGGTAAAATCATTATCATATCGTGGAGGGATGTTAAATCGCGAGTTAGTTCATGATGAAAACTCCATGTGGACCGTCGATCATCCCTTGATCTTGACTGTTAGATCTGGGGTGGAGACGAGTTGGGCATTGGGGGTTAAGGTGTAGGATGGGACCCCCCCATCCCCAAAGCCTATGTATAGTCGTCAGGTGGAAGTTTGGAAAGAGTGGAAGTGGACTCTGTTCATGACATGGGCCACCATAGTGGTTCCATGTGGCATCCGGTATAGTAGGGCCACGTATTTAATAAAATTTTATTTTTAATTTCTATATTAAAGCAATAGGTAAAGGAGAATGATGGGGCAGTCCAGGTGGTTGGAGAGGTGACATGAAATCCTCTCAGGGTGCCACATCGTCATCCACGTCAACATATTTCCATGTAGGAAAAAATGTCCTATAGTCTAAGAAAAAACCCGAGTATGGAGCCATTTTCTTATTTTGGCGATAACATAAGAATATTAAGTCTAATTTAGATGAAACTTCTAGGTTTTGTATGCAATAAGGAGGGATACAAAAGTGTCTCAGAAGGACACTATCCATTTCTTCCTGGATTTGTTAGAAATTGCAAAATAGTGGTTTTTAAAGATCTGGGTCCAGATCATTGGCAGAGATCCATATTAAGTTGAAATTCTTGGAGAGAGCCTAGAAAGAAGACATGGAAATAACCCATGAAGGAATTGAATAAAATATAAGGGGTTTGGAAGTGAGATGTTGAAATAGGCCAAAATCCACTATTCCAGTCCATTTTTGGGGGATTTTGGGGATATTCAGAGGAAGAAAAGTGATTCTAGATCACAAAACTAGAAAATTTTATTTACTCAACATTTTGCATACTCATCAAGACAAACAAATTTGGTTTATTGAAATTTTTTGAGAAGTGCATGTTGAGGTGAGGAATGGCTATATCCTCACTCAAGAATTTTTGAATCTCAGTAGGCTAGGCGAGATAGGCGAGATTATCACCCCAAGATTATATCCCATTCAAAAATATCAATCATCCCTCAAGAAATAAGTTCTTGGGCCTGATGCTATTATCAAATTGGTATGCTTTGCTGTAAAATAAAATAAAAAAATAAAAATAAAAAGTGTTTGTAAATAAAGTTTTATAAGAGTTAAATGAATAAATACAAGATAACACACATCTGAAAATCATTACACAACAAGTCACAAATGGATAAGAAATAAAAAAATAATTTTATTGATATCCTTTCTGAGTTACAACCAAGTTTCTCTTTACAAACTCTTGTGAGCGTTTTGACCAGAATCCGACTTAGAAGTCTAGGATTTAATTTTGAATCATACAAAGAGAATTGGTGTCTTAAATAAAAATACCAAGACCATAAATAAACTGGATCAACCAAGCTACAAGTACATCATAGTCTTGACTCTGCAAAATAACCTTAATCAACACTGAAACTAAATTAAAAAATTATAATAAAACTAAACAAACTATCAAGATGAATGAATGACCTTATGAAGCATGTCACAAGTCTATGCTTCCCATTCCTTTCTTTTTTCCACCTTTAGATTAACCCTTCTATCAACAAGAGGACTTAGCTCTCAAGAAATCTCATAAATGAATGAATGAATAATTAATCTCACTTGAGGCAAGAGAAAATCTTATCATAAGTATCTTTCTATTGTGTCATGTCCTTTTTCTCTTCCTTTTATTATTCAAAAAGAGGTTCAAGTGGTTTAACTAATTTTTGTTACTAAAGTTAAATAACTTTAGTTAAGATAGAACAACTTATAAATGATAAGGGTATATAATAATAATAAACAATAATTAATAGGTGGGGCGCCTATATGTCTTTTTTTTTTTTCAACATTCCCTTGTTCCTCCACTTTTACTCAAGATATCATGCACACATCATCATAAGAATATATATATATATATAAATCCAATGCAATCATGCCACATCATCATAAACACTTGTATCTCCCAAAATACTTTAAATGCATGATATAAGTATTTCAAAAAATAATATCATGTCAGTTGTCCAAATATATATATATATATATATATATATATATATATATATATATGCCTTGTATGTCAAACTAAAATGCCATCATAAAATAAAATAAAGTCAGAAATAATATTTTTTGTTTGAAGTAGACTCTCTCTGTCTACTTCCTTCTGAAAGTGATGCCTTCTGTTTAAGTAAATCTGCATCAACAAATTTCATTTCCTCAACCTTTGACATCTCTGGGTGCATGTCATCAAATGTAATGTTTCTTACATCATCCTTAAGTTTGGCAGGAATGGAATTGATTGTATAGGAAAAACCTCAAATGAATCATAACTAAAAGAAATGGAAGGATGCTTTCCTTTACTTGGTTGAGGTTCGATAACTAATTCTTTGTAATTTTTAGGGATTTGGACATGATATACATGTGAGGCTGCATATGCAATAAGTTGAGGAGGCTGTAAAGGAGGAGGAGGAGGTGGTAATGACATGGTGGGCCAATGAACTATACCATAGCGAGGATTATCAGGCACATTTTCCCAACCATCATTGGCTAGTGGCATGTGAGGTGGTTCTTGAATGTCGTCTATGCTTGGATGTGGTTGGAGAGAAGGAATAATAGGTGGTTGAAAGGTAGGGTGGCCAGTGAGGTTCAAATAGACGGTTTGGACCAACTAGTTGAATTCCTCGGAATTAGCATCAAAATGGATGGAGAACCTCATCCTTTTATTTATGCTTCTTTTTCCAAATGCATTAGGAATTCTACCTCTCTTTCTTTTGTTTCCCCTGTTACCAAAGCGATTGTTGCCTCTGTGGAAGAAAATCATCTAAATAACCATCAATAATCAAATTAGTATACACAAGTCACAATATGTTAATCATCAAATACTGTTTTTCTTTAAAAACAGTTTAACATTGGATTTGAATTGACCAAGCAATCAAGCATGCCAAGGAGATATGAAAGGGGATGAGGAAAAGAAGGAAGCATATCATAAACTTCCCTTTCTTTGCTTGTTGTCCAAACATTCAAACTGTAAATTCTTTACCAAAATGTCATTGATCTTATTGAACATGGGAAATGAATGTAAATAGAATTATAAATGACAAGGGGTAATGAAAAAGGGACTTGTAACTCATGGAAAATGTAATAGATGATAGGAATGCATGATAAAATACATGTTCAAAATCCATTTATATCAATTATGATTACAACTTATTTCCTTTCCTCTTGAATAAGATTCATATAAGCATGATTTATAAACCATTGTCTACTATCTTTTACACATGTCAAAATATCCCATGATTCAGTCAAATCATAACAAACTGTTCATGTATCAAGACCATATACATCAATTTGCCAACAAATTTTTTCTTTGAAATTTTTTCTATTGATATAACAGGGGGAGGAAAATCATGAAATCAAATGTAATATGTTTCAGGACTTTTCGGGAATAGTTTATGAAAAATGATATATTATGAGAGGATTTAGTTCTGGTTGTATAAAATAAAAACAACTTTTAAATATGCAAATAAAAACTTTCATCCCTTTTCCAAAAATTCATTACATTTCATTTGATAGTCCGAGCTTGTATCATCAAACTTAATAGTTTCAATCAATATCTTTGTCAACTACCAATGCTTATGAATATCCCGAGGTTTAATAATCAAATGACCAAAGTATAAACTGAAACAAGTTTCCTCAAGATAAAAACAACTTTTAAACCACATTATCGGTACTAATCATAACCTCAAAGGAATGTCATGGCCAACAGAGACACATAATGCATTCAAAAAGGTCATGAGATTGTAGTATGCCAAGTCATAGTCATATCATGACTATTCAAAAAGAACAATGTCAACAGAGAATGCTAATAGCCATATTATTTGTCTTAGGCAGGTTCAAGTGTAATCAAGTTTCGAACTCAATACCATTGGGTAGCTAAAACATAATTTTTTTTGGAAAACAAAGTTTATTAATCAAGACTCAAACTTCAAATCCCATGCATGGTTACGAAAACAATATTTCTTGTTGACTCATCAACTCAATCCGAAAGAAATTACCATTTGAAATGAATCAAAACTCAATATATCCATATAAAACTTCAAACCTAGAATTTGACCCAGTCTGATAACAAATATAAGAGTTGACTCAAAACATTATTGAGTTGAATGTGTATGAATAGTTCACAAATTATTTGAAATACGAGCATAAGTTTTAGAACCAAAATTAATCGAAACTTCTACTGGTCACATACCAAAAAAAATGAATGTCTTATACTCATTCAAATAAATTTTGGGGTCACAGGTTCAAAACCCAATTCTAACTTGACCAAGACAAATCCTTCTAATGTTGGCTGTAGCTTATCCATTTCAAAAGTTAACTTAGACTGCCAGATATATATATATATATATATATATA
>ML805879.1:70931-94642 GCA_009831015.1 Picea engelmannii
ATTTGTGAGATGCAAATTAAAAGGTGACTTTATGATTAAAGTGAGGGTGAGTGAAGAGACACCAAATCTCAGCCACCCATCTAATCTAATCTCAGCCGTTAAATTAGAAAACCCCTCACCTTCCCTCATGAGGTCGACTTGGGCAAGAGGGCGCACCCATTCTTGAGTAGTTGAAGCATTCTTGTTGAGAGAACAAGAGAGAGCAAGAGAGAGGTCCAGCTGAAGAAAAGAGACAACAACTGCAATTTCTGAGAGTATTGGCATGCATTCCAAAGCTGCCGTATAGCATTTTATTGGCACAAAAATTGAGTCTTAGCAGAGTTTTGGTATGAATTTTGAGACAGTTCGTACAACATTAATTGCTGGGACAGTCGTACAGTTGTACGGATTTATGGTTCAGAAATCGAGGAGAAAAGCTACAGGAATGTCCAGATAAGTTTGTGTAAATTTCCGAAGATGAATATGTTGTAAAAGAATTTCTCAGAAGCTCATAAATAATACAAAGCCCTCTCTCACTGGTTTTCCCCTTGTGGGTTTTTCCAGGGTCGAAGTTAGACCGAAAATCTTTGTGTCTATATTTTCTGAGTTTTGCATACTGCTGATATTTTATTTATGCGTTGAAAACGATGTTCAGAATCCTCATGTTTTAGTTCTGAAGTTTATTTTCTGTTAAGTTTTTATATGTTGAAACAATGCTGAGACATATGCTGAAACAGTGCTGAGACATAAGCTGAAACAGTGCTGTGACATATGCTGAAACAATGCTATGACATATGCTGAAACAGTGCTGAGACATATGCTGAAACAGTGCTGAAACTGGAGTTTCGGCATTTAACTTTGGTTGAAAAATCAATGAGACTGAAACTGGGTTGGGGTCTGAAATTTTTTTACACTTCTCGCATCCATGTTGTTTGTGGCTATCACAACCTCTTGGAAGGCGACCCGTGTTGCTCCAGCTTCCCTTTCTCTAGAAGATAAGTTCTCCAAAACCTGGTTGACTAGAAAACAGTTGTCCCAGATCGCTTCTACCTTGGCGAGTAAATTTCGTTGGGCTGCAGAGACTCTGCTCCGAATCTCCATCGCCTGGGATTGGAACATCCCGATATTTATCACTTTGCTTTCGACGATCTCCACCCTAGCCTGTAGCTGTTCGATCAAATATCTTTGCTGGCTCGCTTGCATCTGACCATCCCGGACCACCAGCTGTTCTTGCTCGAGCTTAGTCTTGAGTAGCTCTATCTCGTTTTTATCGACCAATCGGGCCTGCTCTATTCCTACGCTCGCCTGGTCTTTGGCAGTCTTTGTTGTTGTGGCTAGTCTGGCTTCAAGGGTCTTGATGAGGCGATTTTTTCGTTTAAGTTGGTTTTTTAAAAGCTCGACTGAAAATTGATTTGCCGAGGCATATGCTCCTAATGCCCCTGCTATTTCAGTCGCAAATTGTTCATTCTTCTTGTCCTTCCCGTCAGTTATGACTTTGTATTTCTTGGCTATTGACTCTCCGTCCTGATAGAATTCCCTCTTTACCACTTCTTTTCTCTTCTTATCGAAGAAGAACTCATTCGGAGGGAGCTCTTCTACCCTTATAGGCCTCAACTCTTCATTGAAGATCCACCCTGCATCAATATTTCCCTGAGTTGACTGCAAGGGAGTAACTGATGTGATAGGTTCTCCGATCTGCTTCGCTGATTTTCCCGGAGTAGTAACCGGACTCTGCTTCTTCGGCGGGTCGGGAGTCTTAATCTCTGCTTTCAAATTCTTAGTTTGCTCTCCCTTGTCCTGGTGTTTTTCCCGATCGGGAGTCGCATCCTTAGAGCCTTCGACATCCTTTTGTTTGACCTCCACCATAGCTGGACTGTCGCCCCGCAACACTGCGGGAAGACAACTGCGTCGATGTTCTTGGAACTTTAGAACATCGACTCTCTCCTCGGGTGCCAAGGTTTGTATCTGAACAAGAATCTCGGCATAGGACCTTGCGCCTCGGAAAATGTCATCCGAGGGTGAATTCTCGTGCTCAAATCTCTTGAGCCCGCAACTGGTCAAATGATTGCTCACAACCCTTTGCGGATCGTGCTTCTTGTATTCAATGAGGACCAAATTTAGGTCTTCCAGGACTGCTGCTGCCTCAACTTTGGCATGCCCGAAATCTAATAAAGAATATGAATTTAAATGAACAGGAAAATGTGGCCATACCTTCTTTGAGTATCCCTTAAGCTCCTTGCTTATACCACCAATTACCGTTTGTCTAGCAACCTCATGACAAGCCAACTTGTCAGGAATGAACAATGGCAATGCATGCGGGGGAACAGAAGCCCTGAAAATTCTGAGATATGAAAATTCGGCTTCTACATACCAGTCGGCTATGCTGCTCAGATTTGTCACTATACTATCCGAGATCCTAGGTGGTGGGTGACCGAAAATAGTGACATGCAGGGGCACCATCACCCAGTTGAAGATTTCATATACGAAGTTTGCCGCTTTGTTTTCCCATAATTTCGCATGATAAATGTGGATAGGCTCATCTTCTGTTGGGGTCCAACTCCAACTCATTAAGGGAAATGGTGTTAAAAAACACACGACATCCATAATGTATGCAGACATGAAGAATGAAGATGCCTTTCCGCTCTCTTTCTGCGCTCAATACTCTGTTACTCGACTGGTCAAGCTATCTGACAACATTTTCGCCCAGTCAAAGGAACTGCCTTCGGCGACTCGAAACATTAGAGGCACCCATGGAAGAAAAAAATGTGAGGTGTCCTCTCTCCCGTATAATCGACATGTCATCATGGCTACATACTTGTACTGCGGTTCTAAGGAAGCTATTGAATATATGTCGTGGCTATCAACCCTGAACTTCGCGGCGTGCGAAACCCAATATTTTATTAAGCTGAACATGGTTTTATCATACTGTACACATTCCTTCTCTTTGAACTCGTCCAAGAATTCGACGCCATATGTATAGTCGGATGTTGCGGGCAACTTATACATGGCTTGCAGATGTTCAGGCCTGAAAGTCCTGATGGTGACCTTCTGCTCATTCTTGATGGTTCTGGTTGGTATGTCCACATAGTCTAATGCCCATCGAACCATGTCATAATATGGAAGCAATCATGGCCTGGCGGCTACTTTATGCATTCCAGATTGAATGACGATCTTATACTTGGTGGTTATGTCATATTTTTCATTGTCGCTGGAGTCATCGGAATAATCTACCAATTCGGCCTGCAGGACATCATAAACGAACAACCAATTCGGGACCGAGTCGATACTTCGAGGCGAAGTATCAACGACATTGTCCGAACCTTGTCCCGAAATATCTACATTAGCCTTGGATGCTTTTCACGGGGCCATGCCTGGAGATTCTGCTTTAGCTCTTCTGCGATAAAAATACGTATACATACAGAAGTTAACTCACTGAGAAAATGTGCTCTGCGTAATATGAAAATGCATTTGTTATAATGAACCAAAACTCTTATATATATTCGAAAACTCGGTACCTTTCAGAACTAGTGTGTCAAATCATGTTTAGAAATAAATTTTGCCATAAAAATAAGATGTTTATTCATCAATTTGCCCTACTTCCTAATTAATGCCATAAATTTTGATGGTTTTAAATGTTAGTTGGTGCATGGAAGGAATAAGTCTACCTCGTGAAATGTGCAAGCATCAAAACACAGGATATATATTGATTTAGCTTAATTAATCCGGTTTTACCAATGCTAATTTATTTTTCGGTACTCGTTGTATCAAAATTTCTTCTTTAACTCTTTGAACCTCTAACCCTCGAATTTGTGATAATCGATTTTGGTTAACAAAACCACAATTGTGATTAGGCGCTTAATTGACTTCGTAATTACTTATATTCGCCATATCGCGACTCAGAGCTTCGAAGGTAAGTTTCCGGGAAGTTTGCATGCCGAGCTGTGAAACCGCGAGATCGCGATAATACGACTTAATTAAAAGGGAAGCTAAACTCAGATTAAGTGATTAATTAATTATGTTCACATCACTATCGTGATTTTGCGAGTCGGGGCTTAGACAGTGTAACTTTTGAAAAAGAAAACGCCAAGTGGCGAATTTCCGACAGAAGGTTACCATGGTTTAGCTTTTACTTTTAACCTTGACACGGGTTACTAAAATAAGGACTTCATGGTCTCGGTTATCGGGGCTACGACAATAAAATTTTGGATTTGGTGAACGCCGAGGTGTGAAAACCCGATGACGTTTTAATCATGGTTTAGGAAAACTTTACTCCCGTTACTGCCCTGGGTGAAAAATTAAAATGATTTCGCCGTTTCGTTGCTCGGGACGTGTGAACTACGTGATTTATAGCATCCGACCTACGAGATCCCGAGGTAGAACAAAAGAGGAAACATTTTTACGAAAGGTAGGACTCGTCTCGAGAGTACGATAATCATCGTTACTCACGTAATAAAGCTTCAGAGATTTTGAAACCACAAAGGGAAAAACGAAAAACATCTTTCGATTTCGAGCATTAAGAATGAAATTTGTGACGGGCTATGAAAACAAAGGCGGCTCCAACATAGGCTCTAACTAGGGATCCCGCTTTCTTGTAAGGCGGGAAGAATAGTAGACCACGTGTCAATATTGGGTAAATGGAGTCAATAGCTTCAATAAGGCGAAATGTTCCTGAGAACAGGGTATCGAAGGGGGAAAGAAACTTCGTTTTTTACCTTGAAAAACTTTTTTCAAACTCAGATACTCTTTTTAAACTTAGTTGTAGTCCCTTTCATGACTTTCCCTTTCTCGCTACTAATTTCAGGTCTGCTTTAAGACAATCGAAACAGTTCTAGGAGACCCAACAGATGTTGCGGCTATCAGCTTGCATCAAAAGAATAAGATTATATGTTTTTAATTGGGAAGTCCCGTCTGAATTTGGGATGTAGATCAGGTTTTTAAAAAGAATTGGTTACGGGAGTAGAGTGATATTCATGTATAACATCCTTATAGATATCTCAGATATTGCTTCACTGCCAACGAGCCTGTTCAGTACCCTGGTGAAGTTATCTGACCCCTTTTACTGAATTTCCTTTCACCACTTCAGAATATATTCACGCATTTAAATGCTGAGACGAGGGCAATCATTTCTGAATTTCCTTTCACCACCTGTCTTATAATTTTCTTTTTAGAGCGCGAAGATGGGGGCAATCAGTTTGTATCAGGGCTGATATTTGTGTAATATTTTGCATTATAGGTCTGTCAACTTACTTTGATTACTCGGTACCAACCTTCCCTTGACCTTCACAACATCTTCGTTCTTAGGGAAAAAGGGAAAATAACTTTCTTATGGCATTCTATTTGAGCAAGCTTCAATCCTCCGATGTCGTTAAAAAACCTAGGAAAGTTATGATCACTTTAAACGTTCCTTCGCTTAGCAGGGGATCGAGTAGTTGTGAAGACCTGCTTTCTTTCCACAATCTTCTTTGAAGCTCACGAGATTGAAACAAAAAACTCTTATCCCTTCGTATATGAAACATAAAGATGGTGACTTTTTTAAAAGGTAAACCCGAAGATAGAAAGGATGCCAGGTAGTGACTTACTGACTGAAAATACAGAGGTCAAAAATTCAACACTGACTCTTGTAGATATTTTCGGGGATACTCTACTTTGACTGACTGGTTTTAAATTGGGTGAATCATTTAATTTGTCTTAATTTTTCAAAGACTATTAGACCAAGAAACAACTCTGTTATTTATCAGTTCAGGTGATGTAGCTGTTTGAGTGAGGTTACCTCGGTTTTCTTAAATATTCCTTTAGAACATGTCTTTTGGGAAATCTTATCTTTACCTATTCATTTCAATTTCTTTGCGCAATATGAAATTTCTTAGGTATCACCTGTTTAGGCCGATTTATTTCTGACACCAATTTTCAATTTACTTCTCCTGCTTGTTTTGTATGTAGCTGGAATCCTGTAAGAGGCAAATACGAAGATTATCGGGGCTATCCGAAATGTATCGGAAGTTCATGAATGAAAAAAGAAAATCAAGAGCAATGTTTGAATAAAAAATGTATATATGTACAATAAATAAATAAATAAATAAATATATATATATATATATATATATATATATATATATATATATATGGCGACTGTTACATCATATAATGCTTCAGATACCGCCCGTTGACAGGGGCGTTGAGGACTTCACCGTCTATGTTTTCCAGTAGGAAATAATTTTTTCCTTCTAAAGCCAAGACCCTGAATGGCCCATACCAGAGGTGGTCAAATTTACCATGTTTTGCTGCTTCTTCCTTTCTTGCATCCCACCTTAACACTAAATCACCTGGGAGGAAGTCTCTATCCTTTGCTTTGCAGTCGAATAATGCCTTCATATCATCTTGGTATCTCTGCAGCTTCTCATCTACTTCGACTCTATGCTGTTGAACCTCAATCAGCTGATTATTCTTCTCCTGGTGATATGATTGGGTTCTTCATTTTGATCTTGCCATAACTTCATCACTGGGAGCGCTAGGTTTATAGGTAGCACGACATCGGTCCCGTATACCATCTGAAAAGGAGAAATGCCGATTGACCTTTTTGTGCTTATGAGATTTGCCCACAATGCGTATTTTAAGTACACATGCCAAGACCTTTTATTTTCATCCAATACTTTCTTGATTATATTTACTAGGCTCTTGTTAGATGATTCGGCCAATCCGTTTCCCTGGGGGTAATATGCTGTGGAATGGCCAAGAACGATGTTATACTTCTGACAAAATATGATCATAGCCATAGATATAAAGGCTTGGGCATTGTCAGTAACTATCTTTCGGGGGCACCCAAATCTAGACAAAATATTGTCTTCTAAAAAATCGATTACCACCGAGCATGTTGCCCTTTTTGTTGGAATGGCTTCCACCCATTTAGTAAAATAATATGTTGCGGTTAAGATCCACTTGTGTTGAGCACTGGAATGGGGATTAATCTCGCCTATGAAGTCTAGACCCCATTGCTGAAATGGGGCTTCATATTTGACTGGAACTAAAGGCAGTGCCGAGAGTTTCTGTTTACCTGCAAATAGTTGACAAGGGTTGCAGGCACGCATCTTGGCATTAACGTCTGAGAAAAGTTTTGGCCAGTAGTATCCAACCCTCAGAATCTTGTAAGCTGTAGCTCTCTAAGTGTGATGGCCCCCACAGATTCCCTCATAAAATTCATCTATCACCCGCTGAGTTTCCGATTCGACTAAACAAACTAGCAGGAAACCGAGTGGATCTTTCCAATATAGTTGACTTTCGGCGATGCAATATTTAACTGCATGGAGTTTTAAAGTCCTGGCTTTAGATGGTGATAGCTCATTTGGGAATTTTAGAGTTAGCAGGTATGACACTATGTCTCTGTACCAACATGACGATATGAACTTCTCTTCGATCTTGTTTGGACCTATTTCCTCATTCAGCTCGTTTAGGTTCGTGTCTTCGTCGCCTTCCTGCAGGCAATTGATATCTAGGGCTCTGAAATTTGACTCAGCTAAGAGTTTGGCTAAGCCTTGCCCTTTTATCAATTTGGTCGGTTTGACTTCCAGATCAAATTCTTGGATTTTGGCGATCCATCGCCCTCTTTTTCCATCGCTGTCAGGCTATACCAATATATATTTCACAGATCTGGTAGGTACGTACGCAATTATCTTTGAGTGTAGTACATACGTTCTGAATGCCTTTAACGCTTTTACCATGGTGTACGCCTGTTTTTTTATTATATCATACTTTAGTTCTGCGTCTCTAAGGCTCTTGCTGAAAAAGGCGATCGATTGTTCGAATCATTCTTCGTTCTTTTGTAGGAGCACCGCGACGATAGTGTTTTCGGAGGCAAATGAGAAAATAAGAAAATCTTTCAGATAGTCTAGGCTCGCTAACACAGGTGCCTCGCTTATGACTTTCTTAATATGTACGAATGATGCTTTGGCCTCGGTTGCCCATTTTACTTCGCTGTATTTTTTTAACATACCTGTGATCAGTTTTACGATTTCAACGAAATTCAAGATAAATCTTCATAAAAAAATTATTTTACCTAAGAAAGATTGAATTTATTTTACATTTCTGGGAATATTTATAGTATCTATTGCTTCAATCCTCTTAGGATCAATCCTGATTCCATCCCTAGATACGATATGACCCAACAACTCACCTTCCTGCATGGCGAAATGTGATTTCTTTGGGTTTAAAGATAGACCAAACCTGCGACATTTTTCGAAAGTCTGTTTAAGATGTGTTAAGTGTTCTTCGTCGGTTTTAGAGAAAACCGTCAAATCGTCGAGGTAGATGACTACTAACTTATCCCTTTCTCCTACGAAAGCGATGTCCATAGCGCGCTGGAATGTGGCCCCTGCATTCATCAAACCGAAAGGCACTTTGTCATACATGAACGTACCCCATGGTGTGGTGAAAGCAATTTTTTTCCTATCTTGTTCATTCATGGCGATTTGATTATAACCAGAGAACCCGTCGATCATAGACATTCGATTTGCTCCAACTACCTTTTCTAGCACATGGTCCATTTTGGGCAGTGGATAGTTATCCTTGAGAGACAACTTATTTAAGTTTCGGAAATCCACACACAGTCTGATTTCCCCATTCTTTTTCTTGACCTGGACCAGGTTTGCTACCCAGTCTGAATATCTCAGAGGTATGATTATTTTCACGTCTAAAAGTTTCTTAACTTCTTTTTCGATCACAGGTAACAAAATGGGGTTGATCTGTCTAAGCTTTTGCCTAAATGGTTTGACCCCAGGCTTCAAAGGTATCTTGTGATCAATTACGGAAGTGTCATATGTTCTTAACTCCTCATAAGACCAGGCGAAAACATCCTTATACTGTCTGAGTAGGTCTTTATACTTACTTTTTATTTCAGGAGGAAGGAACTTGGATATTTTTACTATCCTGGATTCTGCTTCAGTTCCTATATCACAGTCCTCCACTTCTTCTAGTTGGGGTTGTAAAGTGGATTTTATAGGTATGTCGTTCTGATAAAAAAGTCTTAACAAATGAATGAATCCTTTCGAAATCTGGTTGTTTTTAAGGACTAGCATACGATGATCCGCGTTTTTTTCTCGGAAAGCTTCAGGATCCTCTCCTTCTTGCATGATCCATATCGGGTCATTTTGATTTTCTTGGTCTGCATGAGTTTCATAGAATTCACCCACTGCTTCAAGAAATTTCTTAATTTGTTCGTCATCCTCAAAGACCTGCCAGTGTTGGATATTGTCTGGTATAGATGGTCTATGTCTGATTTCAATGTGATACTTCAATTTGAAAGTCGTGGGAGGAGAGAAGGTTGAAGCTGCTTTAGCCAATGCGTCAGTGTGTAAATTCTCTGTGCGCGGGATTAAGTGGACATTTACGAACGAGAAATTTTTTTCCATGAGATCCCAGGCGCAATTCCTGTATGATCTTAATATTGGATGCTTGGCTTGGTACTGTCGATTTATTTGTTTGACTATTAACTCTGCATCTCCGTATACCTCTAAGTTATTTATCTTTAGCTTCTTGGGAGCCTCTAATCCTAAGACCAATGCTTCATATTCACATACATTATTAGTGTAATCTATATCCCACTGCAGTCTGTAGGAAAAAGGAACCACGAACTTTCCTTCGGGAGCCACTAAAAGAACTCCTGCACCAGCCCCTTCACAAGATGATGCACCATCAAAATACATTTTCCAGACACCGGTGCTGCACAGATCCTCTGTCATATAACTTGACTCTTCCTTCTCTATATCATTTTCCTCCAGACAACCATCTAAACCATCATCAAAAGATAAGATACAATTTCCTAAATCTTGATCCGCAATGTAAATAAGGAAATTGTTCGGGTTTTGAGGGTCGCTTACTGTATAGGCTAATCTCGTTTCTCTGTACAACCGAGTAAAATGACCACCAAACACAAGAATTGTGGCAAACGTCATATCCAATTGAAGAGAACCCCCCAGCTTGGCTCCCCATGACCTAGACAACAGTAAACCATACTTAGGGGGAATATATGCAATAACCACATCCATCAGGATACTCTTAACCGTGACCTGCGCCAGGGTAACTACCAAATCTTTTATCATCCCCATACACTTAACCCTTCTTGAGTCAAAGGAGTAAACATCTCCATAAGGTCTGGTGATCTAGAGACCCAATTTGTCCATAATAATCTTAGGTATAACGTTATGGGAGGCTCCGGAGTCTAACATGCAATTATGTAGCAATTGATCATACACGTTTAAAGTGATATAAAAGGGAGCAATGGTGTCTTTGGCCCCTTCAAAATGGGGACCAAAAATGATGTTAGGTTTGTCATCTTCCAGGTTTAAAACATCAGACTGGCTTTCTAGCTCAGAGACACCCATCGCTTTGGTAATCTGCTTCCGATAAACGGGGTTTTTTTGCTAATTCTACCAAAGGGATTGGTATCTTAATTTTATTGATCTCGTTTTCAAAACTGAAAGCTCCGCTCACCTTATCTGTTTCTTTGGTTGAGACTTCCAAATCCTTCCTTTCCGACTTATTCGTCTGGACCGCTTTATTACTTATGGTCCTGGTTAAAGACGTAATTTTATTAGCCGTTTCGGTTCCTTGTGCTTGGGTCTCAAATTTTTCCACTTCGGACTCTTGTGTGCTTACTACTTTCGTTTTGTTGTTGGGTAATAAGTTCTCTTCCGGAGTAGGCTCATAAGTTTGACCTCTTTGGAGAATTTTCTTGGGTTGAGTAGTTGAGGTGGGCTTACTCTTAGATCTTAAGTTATACTTGGGTTGGATCTCAACCATTATCATCTCAGTTTCTTGTTGAGATTCACAAAGGTCAGTATGATCACTTTCTTCACTCTTATTCGACGGTTGTTGCATGTTTAGAGATTTTTCATAATCTTCTCGAGTCAGATATGGTTGTGTACAGTCATCACCGAAGTTTGTGACATCATTATCCGAATCTCCAAAGTCTTGAAAATCGTTCGCTCCTATAAAAATTTTGTTCTTTAAGGGACCTTGTATTTTTTGATCTTCGTTTTTTATTTGTCTTTGCTGGTTCGGGGGGTTGGGGTTCCTCTTGAAATCCTTTTTGGGGAAAGAATCAGCTTTGGCCTGTCGATCTCCATTCTGGATATTTTATTAGAAAGTTCTTTAATTACTTTGGCCATATCTTCTACCTTGTCATCTATGGATCTATTAGACCCTGACGGACCAACTTGTTCTCTAAAGCGTTTAGTTTCTCAGTTTCCCGTTTCTACTTTAGCTTTGAGCTTACCCGAAGCCATCATATTAGACTCGATTTCTACCGCATCATCCTACATTCAGTTTAGGGTGGCTCCCCTTCTTTCTTGCAAAAGGAGTGCAAAATCCAGTTCGAAAGCCCCAACGAAAGTTACTTTGGCCGCGGGTTGGGACAGTTTAACCTCGGCTGGGATTTTGTTATACAGTTTGTTGAATCTTTGAATAAATTCCATGACTATTTCTGAATTCCTTTTTCTTAAAGACCCAAATTCGGTTAAATAGTATAGATGGTCTTTTATCTCGCCCCATTGTCTGAGGAAAGCGTCTTCCAAAGCGTCATAAGACAAGATAGATGTTGCAGGTAGGCTCCGAAACTAAGTTCGGACCTGGCCTTCGAAGGTTTGGACAAGAAGCCTCGAATATACGTCTTCATGTTCGATACCTAGGATATCTGCGAATTGATCAAAGAAATTAATATGTTCAGCTGTGGTCAAATCCCCTTCTCCAGTGAATTTTGGTAAATTTTTTATGTAATTTTCGGGAAGGTCGTGTAGAGGGATGGGCAATACTAAGGGAGCATATCTGGCTGCTACTTTCGCAAACACTCTGGGAGGGGGGGCAGGCCCTTGGCCTCCAGCTCCTCCTAGAGGGGCTCCTCCCCCTCCTCCTCCTCCGATAAACCCTCCACCTCCTCCTATAAACCCTCCACCTCCTCCTCCGGCGGCTGCCATCGTTATTTGTGGGAAGTTGTAAAGGGGGTTTCGGAAAATTAAAAGTGAATCTTTATTTTCTTCACGAAGAAGAAAATCCGATGAGGAAAGATAAGGAACGCGATGACTCGGTTCCTCGGATTTGCAAGAGATGAAATCAGGAGAACCGACGGGTGTGGAAACCGAATGTGTAATACACTCTTCAGAATTTGGTGAGGTTGGGAAATTTAACTGAAGGAAAGATGGTATGTCAACTGCCGACGAACTTTCAAGAGGGACCTTTACTTTGTGTACTAAGGGGATTGTCGGATGAATCTCACTCCTAACTTCAGAGCAGTTTGGTGTTAAAACTTTAGTATCAAAGAGAGGACTGCGTGAAGTTGAGGGTTTAGAAGAACTCCTAGTCTTCAGTTGTGGGGTTTTAAGTTTGTAAACTGCAGCGGTTGGCTTAAGAGAGCCTCTCGCCTTTAGAATCTTCTCGGGATCGGTAACGGTCGTAATATGCTTATCATCCAGGTTTTGTCTGGTATTCCTTCGACCGGATGCTAGTTTATTATTTGTGGAGTCGCCAAGTGAAAGATTGAAAATCCTTAAAAAGGTGTGTACTCTTTGTTCACTATCAAAGGGTAACACTTTCAACGAAACACAAATGTCGTTTTCCCAGGGAAAAAGGTTTCATAACTTCGGTCCCCGGCAACGACGCTAGAAAGATGTTGTTCCAGAGTCTGTACTTAAGGCTTAGAAGTACAGTGTCTAGGAATCCAAAAGTGAGTAAAGGGTGGAGAAGAGAGAAACATCAACCTTCGGCAAAGGAAACTAGGGAAGATTTCTACGTTGGCGTTGTCTAGCTTCCAACTGTTCCTAGATGGTTATATCATGTTCAATCGCTGCCCATGAACATTCGAGTTCAACCCGGGTAGTAGCTGTTTTAAGAATAGTATCAAAAAAGTTTAAGGCAATGTGCGTTTGATTTGATAATTTGGGTTCGATATTGGGCTGTGTTGGTACATGGATAGTCATGGAGGAACAGTGAAATAAGAAAAACTTCAGAGGGAAATTAAGTGTTGTCTCAATTCAGTCGTATAAAAGAGAATTTACAGTTTCGGAAATAAAACGGGGTGCAAATCAAAAGGCTCTTTCTCGTAACTGAGTTATATCTTAATAAAAAGTATGAGGTGGGAGAAAAAAAATTAGCTGTCTATCAAATGAGGCTCCTATCAAGGGAGAATCTCACGTATAAACAGGAGAGGAAAACTGTAAGGAAATAACCTGATGTAGCATACTATATATATATAGACTTCTGAAAGTGTTGACTGGTCTTACACCTGCTGATAGCAGGTACAGAGGAAAAACAGTAAACAATTATAGAAAACTAGAATTCACTCGCTATAGTAGTGGTCGTACTAAATTATAACGAAGCATTCATCAGTTATGAATATGAAATGAAATGAAATATGAGATACAAGAAAACAAACTCATAACACAGTCGTGACGGAATTGAGAATCTTCAAATTTTCTTTGTATTAACTCTCAAAATGTAAAAACTCTGTTACAATCGACACAAAAAGGTCCAATCATTTTTCTTTCTTCTATGGTATATTTATACAGTTTTACAATAAGATAGAATCTTAATCGTTACAAAAATTTCGGTTATGATAGGGAGGAGAGAAATCGCTCCATTTCTTCTTCTCTATCTTCACTTGGTGCCAGAAGTTTGTCCTCGCACGTGCTTGGTACAGGTGACATATCTTTCAACAAGCTGAGATATCAGCCTCGACGGTTCTGCTTGACAGTTGGCTTCAAAAGAATAACAATCTCGAGCTAATTGCGGCAGCCTGTCCTCCAATTGTCTGTCTATGATGTCGATAACACATAATTGCGCGCTCGGTTTAATCATACATTTGTCTATTTGGACTATGTCAGCCATAGTCACTTGTGAGATCTTGAGCGAATCTCTTTCCTCTTTTTCCTTTAAATCAAGCGAGATTTTTTCCATATTCATTTGAATCAATGCCTCGACACTACCTCCGCTATCAATGCCTAGCATATTTCCATCTATAGAACTGAAAGCCTCTTCCAAGGAATTTGTTACCCTTTTGGCTTGCAGCTTGCTTTCCGAGATGTTGTGCTCCCATTCTTTCAATAGAATGATTCCTCTGGTCTGCTCCAAAATGGTGAACCTGGGAGTACTTCCCACATCCCTGTTGTTTGTGGCTATCACAGCCTCTTGGAAGGTGACCCGTGCTGCTCCAGCTTACCTTTCTCTAGCAGATAAGTTCTCTGAAACCTGGTTGACTAGCAAACAGTTGTCCCAAATTGCTTCTACCTTGGCGAGTAAATTTCGTTGGGCCGCAAAGACTCTGCTCCGAATATCCATCGCCTGGGATTGGAACATCCCGATATTTATCACTTTGCTTTCGACGATCTCCACCCTAGCCTGTAGTTGTTCGATCAAATCTCTTTGCTGGATCGCTTGCATTTGACCATCCCGGGCCACCAACTGTGCTTGCTCGAGCTTAGTCTTGAGTAGCTCTATCTCGTTTTTATCGGCCAACCTGACCTGCTCTATTCCTATGCTCGCCTGGTCTTTGGCAGTCTCTGTTGATGTGGCTAGTCTGGCTTCAAGGGTCTTGATGAGGCGATTTTTTCGTTTAAGTTGGTTTTTCAAAAGCTCGACTGAAAATTGATTTGCCAAGGCATATGCTCCTAATGTCCCTGCTATTTCAGTCGCGAATTGTTCATTCTTCTTGTCCTTCCCGTCAGTTATGACTTTGTATTTCTTGGCTGTTGACTCTCCCTCCTGATAGAATTCCCTCTTTACCACTGCTTTTCTCTTCTTATCGAAGAAGAACTCATTCGGAGGGAGCTCTTATACCCTTATAGGCCTCAACTCTTCATTGAAGATCCACCCTGCGTCAATATTTCCCTGAGTTGACTGCAAGGGAGTAACTGATGTGATAGGTTCTCCGATCTGCTTCGCTGATTTTCCCGGAGTAGTAACCGGACTCTGCTTCTTCGGCAGGTTGAGAGTCTTAATCTCTGCTTTTGAATTCTTAGTTTGCTCTCCCTTGTCCTGGTGTTTTTCCCGATCGGGAGTCGCATCCTTAGAGCCTTCAACATCTTTTTGTTTGACCTCCGTTGTAGCTGGACTCTCGCCCCACAACACTGCGGGAAGACAATTGCGTCGATGTTCTTGGAACTTCAGAACATCGACTCTCTCCTCGGGTGCCAAGGTTTGTATCTGAGCTAGAATCTCGGCATAGGACCTTGCGCCTTGGAAAATGTCATTCGAGGGTGAATTCTCGTGCTCAAATCTCTTGAGCCTGCAACTGGCCAAATGATTGCTCACAACCCTTTGCAGATCGTGCTTATTGTATTCAATGAGGATCAAATTTAGGTCTTCTAGGGCTGCTGCCTCAGCTTTGGCATGCCCGAAATCTAATAAAGAATATGAATTTAAATGAACAAGAAAAGGTGGCCATACCTTCTTTGAGTATCCCTTAAGCTCCTTGCTTATACCACCAATTACCATTTGTCTAGCAACCTCACGACAAGCCAACTTGTCGAGAATGAACAATGGCAATGCATGCGGGGGAATAGAAGCCCCAAAAACTCTGAGATATGAAAATTCAGCTTCTACATACCAGTCGGCTATGCTGCTCAGATTTGTCACTATACTATCTGAGATCCTAGGTGGTGGGTGACCAAAAATAGTGACATGCAGGGGCACCATCACCCAGTTGAAGATTTCATATACGAAATTTGTCGCTTTGTTTTCCCACAATTTCGCATGATAAACGTGGATAGGCTCGTCTTCTGCTGGGGTCCAACTCCATCTCATTAAGGGAAATGGTGTTAAAAAACACATGGCGTCCATAATGTATGCATACATGAAGAATGAAGACGCCTTTCCGCTCTCTTTCTGCGCTCGATACTCTGTGACCCGACTGGTCAAGCTATCGGACAACATTTTCGTCCAGTCGAAGGAACTGCCTTCGGCGAACCGAAACATTAGAGGCACCCATGGAAGAAACAAATGTGATGTGTCCTCTCTTCCGTATAACCAGTATGTCATCATGGCTACATACTTGTACTGCAGTTCTAAGGAAGCTATTGAATATATGCCGTGGTTGTCAGCCCTGAACTTCGCGGCATGCGAAACCCAATCTTTTATTAAGCTGGACATGGTTTTATCATACTGTACACATTCCTTCTCTTTGAACTCGTCCAAGAATTCGGCGCCATATGTATAGTCGAATGTTGTGGGTAGCTTATACATGGCTTACAAATGTTCAGGCCTGAAAGTCCCGATGGTGACTTTCTGCTCATTCTTGATGGTTCTGGTTGATATGTGCACATGGTCTAATGCCCATCGGACCATGTCATAATATGGAAGCAATCGTGGCCTGGCTGCTACTTTATGCATTCCAGATTGAATGACGATCTTATACTTGGTGGTTATGTCATCTTTTTCATTGTCGCTAGAGTCATCGGAATAATCTACCAATTCGACCCACAGGACATCAGAAACGAATGACCAATTCGGGACCGAGTCGATACTTTGAGGCGAAGTATCAACGACATTGTCCGAATCTTGTCCCAAAACCTCTACATTGGCCTTGGATGCTTTTCACGGGGCCATGCCTGGAGATTCTGCTTTAGCTCTTCTGCGATAAAAATACGTATACATATAGAAGTTAACTCACTGAGAAAATGTGCTCTGCGTAATATGAAAATGCATTTGTTATAATGAACCACAGCTCTTATATATATTCAAAAATTCGGTACCTTTCAGAACCAGTGTGTCAAATCATGTTTAGAAATAAATTTTGCCATAAAAATACGATCTTTATTCATCGATTTTCCCTACTTCCTAATTAATGCCATAAATTTTGATGGTTTGAAATGTCAGTTGGTGCATGGAAGGAATAAGGCTACCTTGTGAAACGTGCAAGCATCAAAACACGGGGTATATATTGATTTAGCTTAATTAATCCGGTTTTACCGATGTTAATTTATTTTTCGGTACTCGTTGTATCACAATTTCTTCTTTAACTCTTTGAACCTCTAACCCCCGAATTTGCGATGATCGATTTTGGTTAAAAAAACCGCAATTGTGATTAGGTGCTTAATTGACTTCGTAATTACTTATATTCACCATATCGCGACTCGGAGCTTCGAAGGTAAGTTTCCGGGAAGTTTGCATGCCGAGCTGTGAAACCACGAGATCACGATAATACGACTTAATTAAAATGGAAGTTAAACTCGGATTAAGTGATTAATTAATTATGTTCACATCCCTATTGTGATTTTGCGAGTCGGGGCTTAGATAGTGTAACTTTTGAAAAAGAAAACGCTGAGTGGCGAATTTCCGACGGAAGGTTACCATGGTTTAGCTTTTACTTTTAACCTTGACACAGGTTACTAAAATAAGGACTTCGTGGTCTCGGTTATCGGGGCTACGACAGTAAATTTTTGGATTTGGTGAACGCTGAGGTGCGAAAACCCGATGGCGTTTTAATCATGGTTTATGAAAACTTTACTCCCATTACTGCCCTGGGTGAAAAATTAAAACGATTTCGCCATTTCATTGCTCGGGACGTGTGAACTACGTGATTTATAGCATCTGACCTACGAGATCCCGAGGTAGAATAAAAGAGGAAACATTTTTACGAAAGGTAGGACTCGTCTCGAGAGTACGATAATCATCACTGCTCACGTGATAAAGCTTCAGAGATTTTGAAACCACAGAGGGAAAAATGAAAAACATCTTTCGATTTCGAGCATTAAGAATGAAATTTGTGACGGGCTATAAAAACAAAGGCGGCTCCAACACTACCCATGATCTAGATTTAGCAACAATTGTACATTCATTAAAAATGTGGAGACATTACCTTATGAGAAATAAATTCGAGCTAAGGACAAACCATTGTATTCTAAAGCATTTGTTTGAACAACCAACATTAAATGCCAGACAAACTAGATGGCTGGAATTTCTAAATGAGTATGACTTTGAAATGAAGCATATAAAAAGAAATGAAAATCAAGTGGTTGATGCACTTAGCACGAAGGCTCATGAAGTGCATATTGTAGCCATCAACATGTACAATAATGATTTGATAGATAAGATTATTGCAACAACAAATTCATATCAACAATATTTAAAAATAAAAGAGATATTAGAACAAGGTAATTTTCAACAGAAATTTAATTCTTATGAGCTGAAAGAAGATGAAATTATCATGTACAAAGTAAAATATATGTGTTGAATTCCAATGAGCTGAAAAATGCAGTTTTGAAGGAAATGCATAATGTGTCATATGTCGAGCACCCAGAATATCAAAGGACAATTACACCTATAAGAAGCCAATACTTTTGGCCAAGAATGAAGAAAGAAGTGGCTAATTACATAGCCATATGTCTAGAATTCCATAAGGTAAAGACACAACATAGGAATCCAACGGGGTTATTGCAACCATTACCCATTCCAGAATGGAAGTGGGAAATGGGAAGTTGTCATGGTCGATTTTATTACAAAGCTGCCCAGAAAAGTGAAGCAAAATGATTCCATCATGGTGGTGGTGGATAAATTAACTAAGGAAACACACTTCATTCCAGTGAAGAAAACACACATGGACACAAATATTGTAGAGATCTACATGAAAGAAGTTGCTAGGCTACATGGAGTTCCTAAGGCAATAGTTTCATATAGATATCCAAAGTTCACTTCCAATTTTTGGAAGGGTTTTTTAAAGGTTTTGAGAAAAATTCAAATCTCAGTACAACGTATCATCCATAGTCAAATGGAAAAAACAGAGAGGACTAATAGGATAATTGAGGACATGCTTAGAATGTATTTGATGGGCCAACCATCAATGCAGGAAGATTATATTTATTCAATTGTTTTTTCTTACAATAATGGGTATCAGTCCTTATTGAAAACGAGTCAATTTGAAGCATTGTATGGAAGGAAGTGTTACACATTAGTGAGTTGGGATAATCTTGTAGAAAGAGCAGTTTTTGGGCCATATTTGTTAAAGGAAATGGAAGAGAAGATGGTAAATATCAAGCAAAATTTAAGGGTTTCCCAGGATAGGCAGAAAAGTTATGCAGACAAGAACATAGTGTTTAGAGATTTTAAAGTGGGAGAACATGTGTTCTTAAAAGTAAAGGCGAAAATAAGCTCGCTAATATTAGGAAGTTTCCCAAAGTTGGGAGCAAGATATTGTGGAAATTTTGAAATATTAGAAAAATTGGGGCCAGTTGCATACATGCTAGCATTTCCTGCATCCATGAGAGTGCATAACATATTTCATGTATCATTATTAAAGAAATATGTGCCTAACCCTAACGACATAATTGATTGGAATGTGATCCAGGTGGAGCACAAAGGAGATTTCTAGGTGGAACTAGTACAGATCTTGGATAGAAAAGTCAAAGTGCTCAGGAAAAAATACATAGGGATGGTAAAGGTTCAATGGACTTGCTATGATCCTGAAGACGCTACATGGGAGCATGAAGAAAACATGCAAGAAGTATACCTGGAAATTTTTGACAATTTTGAAGACAACAAAATGAAAGACTCCATTTTGAGTAGTTAGAGTTCCAGAACCACATCTCAGAGTCCTAGCCAATTGCGTTGGGGCCCTGATAAAAGAATGGCTCATTCCTTGGGTTAATCTTGATAAAAAATAGAATATTCCTTGGATTAGTCCCAATAAATGAATGGTACATTCCTTGGGTCGACGAGTTGAGAGGAACGAGAGATTATGGTTGGAACTGTTGCTCGAGTTGTGAAAGTGTAAAATTTTATTTTCTCAGTATTGTGATGTAAATTTGCATATATGTGTATCGACATAATGTGCAACGAGGACGACACACAATTGTAGGGGACGGGGAATTTAACATCCCCACTATAATCCCCAGTTTAATTAATGATTAATGTAGATATAATATGTGGCCACGACCAAGTGATGTAATATGTGAATTGTATTTCTATGTTTTAATAATAAAAATGTGATGTTAGCTGCTAAGGGGACATGGCTAGATTTGGGGGATGAATTAATCCACAATAGGTGGAAGGGTCTAAGAAAATTTCCAAGAGGGGTCCAAGGGGAAAATTACCCATGTATGTTAATTCAATCCATTTTCTTAAATTTTCTATTGGCATATGAACCTTCTAATTTATGAATGAGTGTTTCCAAAGAAAATCATTGAATACATGTAAGAGGGTGGCTATGAGTGGTCACATCCCAAAGTTATTTGAAACATGGGGGGATGAAATGGATCTAGTGGTCCACTTCATGAGAACATCATGAATACATAACATAATTCCATAATAAATAATATTTTATTTACTATCCATTTTACATATTTTTTTGACATCACATGAAATACAATATGTGTATATATATACACGTGGGGAATGATAAGTCATGTCCTTGGAAAAGGTCATGACTTATTATATACCAAAGTAATGACTTATGATAGACTTATCAATTACATTATAATGCATATTTACATAATATCAAACTTATAACATATTATTACATGATAAGAATTGTAATATACTTTAGGTATATTACAAGGGAAGTGTGTGAGTCAAGAAAGTCAAGCCAATGAGAGGAAATTCGTATGGGTAGCTAGCAACAATTTTACACAATCAATTTTAGTGCATGAATAACAAGTATAGAGGAGGAAAGAGAGCTTGGAGCTGGAACAACCATGGAGGGAGAATTTTAGAGCATGTTGGAGCGTATCTGGAGAGTTTTGGAGATGAATATTGAAGAGCTAGGTTGTCAGGCCTGAAGAGTGAACTCTTGAGTGATTTTCACTAAAACAACACCTGTTTTTTGTTGTTTACTGGCAGATTTTCCTAGCAGTGAGTTCCCTTGAGTTCCCAGCTGAGATATTCCTAGCTACATGTTTCAAAGAGACCCTAGTAAACGAATGGGATTCCTAGGGGACTGAGATCAGTGAGGGGGTACATTCCTTGGGTTGGGAAGGTCAAGAGGAAGAGAGATGGTGGAAAATTGGGATAGATGTAGGAGAATACCAGTGGGTTGTGATTTTTTTAAGTTGTGAGTGGACAATGAGAGACCACCCTCTTTTGTGGATTACTAGCCTCAGATCGGGGGTGATTGACTTTTGAGATTTGGAACAATCAATCTATGGTTGGGTTGAACGTTCGTCCCAAGTAGTTGGTTTCACAACAATTTTAAAAGATAAGTGTTTGATTTGTTTTCTGTCTTGTATTTATGAGTTAAATTTCTATGCATGAACTCTGAGTATTTGAGAATGATTTATATGCTATTTTGTTGAGTTTCTTAGCTACATTTCATGTCTAATTTAGAGTGTTTTAGATGCATGTAATTAATTGTAATAAACAACAGTTAAATCTTTTTATAAATCATAGCTAGAAGCTACAAGAATTTATTTAGATAGCATAATTTTTTTATTTTTGTATGTTTTCGCATTGGAATGTCCCTTGGTTGGGTTGGGGGAAATTACACATATGCCATACAAAACAATCACGATTGATACCCAAATTCCATGTTAGAACCTAACCACACGCTAATCAAATCAATAATAGCTAATAAAATCGGTAATCGTGTGAATAGGCTAGGGTTTAATCCATTTTAACTTTCAAACATATGCCATGTATACCATATTTTCATACTATGTAATAACCCAAACTTTGTGCTATTCAAAAACATATGCACCACCTCCATATTTCATATTAAAACCAATTTTTTCGATGTTTGTTCATAGATTTAAAGTTTAAACTTAACATGAGCTTATATCCATCACCTTCAAATCTAAAATCATGTAAAGTGTACCCATATCATAGCCTTTGTACATATCAAGATTTTATAACAAGACTTGTGCATATGTTATACAAACTTTTCCATATGTATATGGTATATAAAACCATGCTTGGCCCCTCATACCTTGTCCTTATTTGAATGCATGTCAAATGTAGAGTTGATATGTCTTTAAGAGCACATAGAATGATTCCAACTTATTTTGCATATGCAATCATATGAATAAGGTAATAAATTTCATGAGTTTTATGTCAATAAAGCTGAATAATGAAGATATTTTTTTATCATTTTCATGCATCGAACCAAAATTCATAAACCCACGAATAATCATGTCAAGAATCATATACATAATAAGTTTGAATATTCATCATAACACCATAGATGTAGATATGTACCTATGCTAAGGGAAATGCTTGAAATATGTCCATTTATGTGTTTTCTTATAGGGGACCCCACCTATTAATTTTGTATCATAATTTGTAGATAAGACTTGCAATCATTTGTAGGATTTTATAATAGGTGATGAGATTTCGGGTCAACAATGCACAGATTGGGAGATAGCCAGTTTTGCTAAAAATTCCAATTCTGGAATTTTTTTTTGTAAAACGAACAAAGTTATAGATTCCATATTGATGTAGAATATTACTGGGGCGAAAAATGGAGAATATGAAAGTTGATGTGTGTTCACCATTATGATTATTATCATTTCCTGACAAAAAAAATTTCTTGGTTCTTTATCGATTTTCTTCTACAATTGACAAAAGTTGGCCTTTCAATAAAATTGAACCAGTGGAGAAGTGTATAAATGGGGTGAAAATGAATTTTTCAGGAAGCCATAACTTTCGGCTCAGAGATTGGATTGGGGCATAAGAATAGTCATTGGAAAGATGATGTAGAGGAGAATAACATGGAATTATTAGAATTTGAAGAATTATGATATTATTCTTCATGAATTGAGAAGAACAAGTACACATAGCTTTAATTGACAAAGTTTTATAATATGTATAATTCTAACAAAAATGGTTGCTTGCACATTTTGCATAATTAGAGGTACAAGTAGATCAATTCAATTCCATGATTTCATATCAAAGTCATTGAGGATGCATAGGGAGCCTACAGTCTTGAGAGAGAATCCAAAGACCAAAATATCAGTGTGGGTAATGATGAGATAGAATCTAATGGACATAGGAGTAGAGGGGAACCAACATAATTTGTAGAGACCATGAAAAGTATGAGAATGTAAGTGAAGAGTTACAAATATGGCAATGAAAGGATAATGAGATCAAGGGAGGAGAAAAATCAAATAAATGCTTAGATTATGCAAAGCCTAAATCAATTGTAGAGACAAGAAAAGAATGGATCAGGCTCAATACATGAGGAAGAAGGTAGACATTATGAAAGAAGAGATAACTACAGAAGACCTGATGACTCAAGAAGTGCTAGTAGAAGTCATAGATATTAGTCACCTCCTTACTAAGAAAGGAAGTTTTATGCATCTGAATATTCAAGGAGAATTCCATAAGTGTCTCCTATTAGACATCAAGGAAGAAGATATGAGTTGGAAAGTTTGCAAGGAGAGATTAGGAATATTAAGCCACCATCCTTTGATGGTCAAAGAGAAAGGGAATATGATGTTGAAGCCTAGTTTCTTGGAATTAAGAAGTATTTTCAATTGCACAACTACTCATCTAAGCTAGAAGCCATAATTTTCACATACCATTTGCATGGAAAAGTTGTTATGCGGTGGGATAAATTGAAGCAAGTTGAGCACATTAATGAGAGAAGGATTACTTGGAAGAAGTGTTGATATTATGGTAGCTTCGGGAGGTATGAACCTCTATTGTGACCTATGACGAGATTAGAATATTCCGGAAGGAAGCAAAGAAGTAAAGGAAACCCTAGACGAGATGTCGACTACATAAATATAATTAATGTGAATTAATTAGTACCCAAAAGGAGAATTCGG
>ML805879.1:95246-106808 GCA_009831015.1 Picea engelmannii
CTGAAGACAAAAGACGAAGTATTCAACAAGTTTCAAGAATTCAAAGCAGAGATAGAAAACCTCACGAACAAGAAGATCAAGACATTAAGAACAAATAATGGAGGAGAATACACCTCGAAGGAATTCGTTGCATTCTGCAAATCAACAGGGATTAGGAGGGAGTTGACTGTTCCTCATAATCCTCAACAAAATGGTATAGCAGAAAGAAAGAACGAATCTATTGAAGAAACTATAAAATCCTTACTGAATGATCAAGGTTTGTCCATGTTCTTATGGGGAGAAGCAACAATGACAACAATATATGTGCAGAACAGAAGTCCTCATCGTATATTGAAGAACATGACACCAGAAGAAGCTTTCTTAGGTAAGAAACCTAATGTGGAAAATCTAAGAATATTTGGATGTCCTGTTTACTCCCACATTCCCAAGGACAAGAGGAATAAACTAGAACCTTTAGGAAAGAAAGGGATATTCATGGGATATAGTGATTCATCCAAGGCTTACAGAATATTTATTCCAGAACAACACAAGATCGAGGTCAGCAGAGACGTAACGTTCAATGAAAGGATGGCCTTCAAGAAATCCATCAAAGAAAATATAGAAGAAGAAGAGATTGAAGAACTTAACGAAGAAAACACAGAAAACGTAAATGACGAAAAGGAACTACCTGATCATACTATGGAGCCATGTGAAAAAATTGATTCAGATATCATACCTAAGACTAAGAAAAGACCAGCTTGGCTTGAAGCTACCTTACAAGATGCAGAAAGACTCAAGGTTCCAGAAGGAACATTCAAAAAGAGTAAAAGACCTAAAAGATTCTCAAGTTATGCAGCATACATGACAAAGCTTCTAGATGAAGAACCTACCACATTTGAAGAAGAAGTTCAAAAGGAACAATGGAAAAGGCTATGACAAAAGAGCATCAATCCATTATGAAAAATGAGGTATGAGAAATCGTACCAAGACCTAAAAAAAATAAAAATCGATTGGAAGTTCAAAATGGGTGTGCAAGATCAAATATGCAGCAGACAGAAGCATGGATAAATACAAGGTAAGATTCGTACGTAGAGGGTTCTCCCAGAAGGAGGGAGAATATTATGACGAAACGTTTGCTCCGGTGGCTAGGTATACTTCCATCAGAGCTATCATATCTCTTGCTGATTCCATGGGATGGAACTTACATCAGATGGATGTAAAGACAACTTTCCTCAATGGAGCTATTGAAGAAGAAGTATATATTGAATGACCTCAAGGGTTTTAGGTACATTCCAAAGACACTCACATTTGAAGATTGAAGAAAGCTCTATATGGACTCAAGCAAGCTCTAAGGGCTTGGTATGCCAGAATGGACAACTATCTAACAAGATTTGGTTTCTGCAAGAGTCATGCAGATCCAAACCTTTATTACAAAGTCGTGGACAATGCACCTGTGATTCTACTATTATATGTTGACGATCTATTCATAACAGGTGAAGAATCTCTCATTATCCAGTGCAAGAATGAATTAGCTTCTGAATTTGATATGAAATATCTAGGTCTCATGCACTATTACTTGGGACTAGAAGTATGGCAGAAGTGTGGTGAAGTATTCCTTGGACAAGGAAAGTACGCAATAAAGATTCTTCAAAAATTTGGAATGATGGATTGTAAGTGTATGGACACTCCTATGAATGCGGATATAAGAAAAGTGAAAGTTCCAGATTCTGATCCAGTAGATCCATTTCTATATTGACAACTAATTGGGTCATTGATGTATTTGGTAAATACTCGACCAAACATTTTCTTTTCTGTAAATACACTAAGCCAGTTCCAAGTGGAACCAAGACATGAGAATTGGATAGCTGCAAAGCATGTATTAAGATATATTCGTGGAACAATAAACTATGGTTTGAGATATACCGCATCCATCAATATACAACTTCATGGATTCACAGACTCAGATTGGGCAGGAAGTGAAGAAGACAGAAAGAGCACTTCAGGTATGTGTTTCAGCTTGGGCTCCGCTATGATATCTTGGGGCAGCAAGAAACAAAATCCTGTCGCACTCAACACAATAGAAGAAGAGTATATGGCAGCATGTGAAGCAATATGGTTAAGGAAGTTAATCTCCGATTTATTTGATCAGATTCCAGAATCGACCATAATATATTGTGATAATCAGAGTTGTATAAGATTATCAGAACAACCTATGTTTCATGAAAGGTTGAAACAAATTGAGATCAAATACTACTTTATTCGAGATAAAGTCCAAGGAGGAGAGGTAAAACTCGAGTATATCCCCACTGATGAGTAGACAACAAGCATTCTGACAAAACTTCTATCCAGAATAAAGTTTGCATATTTTCGTGAGAAGATGGGGATCGTGGAAATAACTCCCTTACCTGAAAGGGAAGACTCTCCAGGTTAGGAGGGAGCACTCAAATATTATTGAAAAATATTATTGAAACATTTATCTTTGTGATTGAAAAATAGTCCAGATTTGACAGATTCTTTCCTGTTCGGAAAGTGGATTGAGATTTCTGACGGACAACAATTTCCCATTGTGGTTAACATGGGAAATGGTCCAGATTGTTGATGTATCATAAACAATGACTTCCCATTGTGGTTAACATGGGGAGTGGTCTAGGGCAGTCTCTCTTCTTGAGGGTTACTCAAGAAGACTAGCCCGCCTCACCGGACAACGATTTCTCATTGTGGTTAACGTGAGGAATGGTCCATTTTGGAGGTTGATGCAGGACAGTCTTTTCCTCTTGTGGTTAATAGAGGAAATGGTCCAGACAGTGATTCCTTAGGGTTTATACAGTCTCTCCAGGGTGCACTTTGATTAGTGTAGGAGGAATGACCCAGGGTGGGGAATGGTCCAGGCTCAACAATCAGGGACAAACATTCCTTAGGGTTTATACATTCTCTCCAGGGTGCACTTTGATTAGTGTAGGAAGAATGGCCCTGGGTGGGGAATGGTCCAGGTTCAAAAGAAAGGACAATTATTCTTCCTTGTTTGAGAAGAATAATCCAGATATCTCATTGTTCTACTCCGAGGGAAAATATTCTTTCATATCGCACAGACGTGAGTGAAAGATTGGCCCAAATGATTCAATTTATTTTAACAATATTTTTCTGTGCAGGTTGGCATCATATGATTGTTATGGAGACTGCTTGTCTCCAGAAAATAGAGATATACTACCGTGGTGGATTTGTTCCACTGTTTGTGACTATGTGTCATGGTTTGAGTAATTGCGTACTACCATGGATAAACACAGGTGTGTTTTATCAATTGATATTGTACCAGTTGTCATAGGAGATTATCTAGTTGGATAATAATGACGGTGATCGTGATACTACCAATTGAATGGTCTATTTGTGCTCAAGACCATACCTCCCTAGGTAGGAGGGAGTGTTGATATTATGGTAGCTTTGGGAGGTATGAACCTCTATTGTGACCTATGACGAGATTAGAATATTTTGGAAGGAAGCAAAGAAGTAAAGGAAACCCTAGATGAGATGTCAGTTGCAGAAATATAATTAATGTGAATTAATTAGTACCCAGAAGGAGAAGTCGGCCCCAGTAAGTCTGCCAGACCACTATAAATACAGGGCACCAATTCTCATTATTCACACTTCTAAGAATTGCAGAGAGCAGTTTCTGTGCACTGCAGTTGGCAGTTTTGTGCGCAAGTTTCTGGGGAAGGTGTTGCGCCAATTTCCGGGTGGGACTATCTGATCAGCTTGGTTTCTATTCTTGCTTGGTGCATTAGCCTTGCTTGGCTATTGATTGCTACCAGTATTATTCTCTGTCAAGGTCAAGGTGCTCGGAGGGTGGTTTCAGCCTATGGTTGGGTGACAAGGTTATTGTGAATGGTAAAACGAACACAATCTTTCATATTCTAACAAGAAGTTCAAGGAATATTTCCATAAGGAGTATATTTCAAAGCACTATTATGACAAGAAGATGCAAGAGTTATTTGAAATCAGGTTGGGGAGAAATACCATGGAATAATATGAAAATAAGTTCTTAGGATTGTTGAAGTATGTGGGGTTTATCAAGGATGAAAAGGTGAAGATACAAAGGTTTTAGTTGGATTTCCATCTTTCTATAAAGATAAAATTCAATATAATGAGTCTAGAACTTTGACAGAGACCATTATAAAGGCTAAGTAGTTGTATGAGTAAGGAAAAGATAGAGAATATTTGCAGAAATATTGGAAGGATAAGAAGAAGGAGAAATTTGATCAGATAAGGAAGGGATTCAAACCTCCTTTCAACAAAAATAGTCCTAATACAAATTAGCAAGATCGTCCTACTAAGAATGAATCCAAGAGGGAAGACTCCTTGGGAAAAAGGGGAAGACTATTGGAAATATTGTTATTATTGATGTCAAAGATAGGGGGAGCCTATAAATGCCCAAGATAAATATTACAAGCCTATAGATGTGTAAGATAAAGATTACAAGATGGAGATTATTGGAAATATTGTTTTTGGATTTTTAATGATTAGTTTGGATACCCTATCTTTGAAGGAATTTATACCCTACATACCTAGCTTAAATGGGCGAACAAGTTATATGTTTGGAAATATTATTACGAGACTTTTCCAACAGTATATGGAATTCCCTCTAACTCCTTAGGAATGAGGAGATATGTTTTTTTTTTCCCGACAATCTAGCCAAAAAATTGAGGTCAACTTAGCCAGTCTTTACAGGTCGACGTCGAAAGTGGGGACAAAATTGTTGGTTATGGAGTGTGATTATAGTCCTGATTCATAGGTTTGTTTCAGCCGTGCTTGGACCCCATTCCCTAAAGGGGGGGTGTTGGGGGGCTTCCCTGAAAGATTGCCTTGTAAAATATTGTAATTTCATAGTCAATCTGGATTATTCACTATAAGGTTGCATATCTGATGGTAGAAGTTATTTTAGGGTTTTTTTCTCTAGAAGGAAACCCTCTTTTATGATGGAATTGTATTGCAGCTATGTATTATCACAAATATTGTATTTTGAGAGAGGAGACTATGAGAGAAAGAAGATGAAGTTATAACAAGTGTGTTGTAGGTTGTATCCCTTCATTTTGTTGGATAATAAAAAGGAAGGACATAGCCCACATTGGGTGGACCACGTATATCTGTGTCTCTATTGTATTGTGTATTTTCTGTGTTTTATTTCTGCATTTGTTTTATTTTATTTCTCTGCGATCCTATTTTTCTAACAAAAATTACTATAAATACATGATAGATTTTTGCATTTGAAGTGAAACCAAGCAAGATATCAAGTATGAGGTGTGCATAAGTGATCTGAGGTGCGCTAAAGGTTCCAGGGTGTCATTTTGGTATCTAAAGGTGTGCAATAGAAGTCTAAGGGATTTCCGTGGGGTATTTCTTGTTCTCAAGGTGCGCCATGAAGGAATGAAGTTTTGTGATGCTACCGTATGCATTGTTATGAGGTTGTGATGTTGTCATGTGTGCTATTCTGAGGTTGTGATATTTCCTTAAAGGATTATATTCTAGGAATGATGGTATGAGGCTTGCTAGGGTATGAAGGCTACATGTGACTAGAGTTTGAAGGATTGTTTGTGGAATAAAGCATGCATGTGAAGTCAAAAGTACTTTGTGTATGAATATATTTGATTGGTTTTTACATATATCATGTTGAGTTGGTTCTCAGGTGAGGATATTGGTGTCTCCAACAAATTGGTTCTTGCAAATATCGTAATAGTGGGTTGGTGCCTACAAGTGTTGTCGGGTTGGTACTTAGTTGAGGAGATTTGTGTTTCCAGTAGGTTGGTGCCTACATTTTGCTGAGTTGGTGCTCAGATAGGAAGATTGGTGTCTCTAGTAGGTTGGTGCCTATAATATTTAAACACTAGGTTGGTGCCTACATGAATTTATAAAGATAATTTTTATGGTTTTCTCCTGATTGTGTTTTCATGTTAAACTACGTGCATTGTGATTTTAGTTTATATGTGATTATTTTTTCTCAGTTAATGAATGATTGATGAATGGTTAAATAAAGTAAAATGTATCTTATACTGATTCACTCCCCTTTACTATAAGAATAAGTTCAACAATTGGTATTAGAGTGGGTTCCTTCAGAAACAGTGTAACCACTGGAAGGTAGATCTCGACAACACACATGGTCGATCAAGAAGAATTCATTTTCATAGCCATTGATACAAAGTCTACTGATAAAGAAAATGAAGATAATCATAAATAAAAATTATATTCATAAGAAGAAGACATTGATGGGGAAGTGAATCTTGAAGAACTCGTTAGTGCCTCAAAAGAAATAGACAAACTCAGGGAAAATAATAAAAACCATAAAGATAAATTGAAAAAAATATGAAAAGAAGGATCATGATCTTGAAGAAATAGAGAAGACAATTAGTATCCTGAAAACTCATATAGAATAGGCAAAGAGGATTGAATAAGTGGTGAGAAGCCAACTGAAAGAAAAGGAAGAAAATTGTAAGAAGCTAGAAGCTAAAATAGTTTGCTTAAGAAAAGAACTAGAGAAAACAATTGATCAGTTGAATAAAAGATTGAAGTTTGGAAAAAGTATTGAAATATTAGATAATATTCTCAGTTTTCAAAGGTCACCATTCATCAAGAAAAGTCTCGACTATGATGATAAACAAAATACCACCGAGGGAGATGCAAGCATTAAAGTCACAAAGCCATCAAAAAAAGAAAATGAAGAAGATATTGAAATCTATGATAATATCCCCAAAGGCTCCACCAAAAATGAAAGCAATGGTAGGAAAGGAAATGATGACCAATAGAAACCTGATTCTTCTCACAAAAAAAAAGAATGAGTTCAGAAGAGTTTTTCCACCACGAAGACCTTTCACAAAATTATACCAAAATATCTTTCTTGACTATTTTTTTTCTTGCAATAATTTTGGTCACAAAGTGAGCTTATGCAAGAAGTGATCATGTGAGAGATAGAAATAGAGGTTCTTACAAAGCCTCAAAGGATGATTATGTGAGAAAAAAAACCAGAAGTTATCATGGGTTTGCTAACATAAACTGCAATTCATTTGCTCCTCTATTTAATACTGAATGTTATAAGTGTAATAACTATGGGCACATAGCACGTGACTATAGAAGCAACATGATAAAATCTCCTAAATAAAACAAGGAAGAATATGCTCTTACCAAGCATAGAGAAGAATACACCAGGGTGTGGAAAATGAAGTGTTATCCCCAATTCCTAGGGATAACTAAGGAGATGATGTCTCTAGGTCCTCAAGTTGCAGACATGGAGTACCGAGAGACAATTTGACCAACAATGTCCACTTGCACAGATAGAAGCTTGCTTCACCACCACGGATATTAAGTTCACCATGAGGGTATCCAACACATCATCTTGCTTCCAGAATACATTGGGTCTTTCTCCATGAGGTAAAATCCAAGTATTATGGTGAGTGTACAATATTTTAGGCATTTTAGTTTGTTTCATTTTAAACTTCTTTTGATTATGTAATGTCTACTTGGAAATTATGCTCTTTGCTTTGTTTCACCTTGGTGGTTGACATTTCTCCCTAGTAAGTGAGTCACCCTTAGAGATAGGTTTACTATTGGGAGATCCTCTTGATGAGTCATCGTTCCATTCCTGACCATACTTGTCACTTTCCACACTTCATCCCCTCATATCCTTACCTTTTGGGATTTTTGGGTGTACTGACCCAAGAAGGGATCGCCCCTCATTTCATGGGAAGAAGGCGCTGAAGGCCAAGAGGATTGTAGTTAGAAAAAGATAAAAGAAAATCATGAACTTTCTAGATGCTCTCCCAGGGATCCCGATGGCAATGAAATGTCTCTCATAAGAAACTGATGGGACCCTTGAAAAATAATTAATACAAAATGCCAACCAAAGTGGAGCATGTGTGGGCAAAGTTTTTCATGCTTAGGTAGAAGCCCCACACATTTTATTCAACTTAAGGAAGCATGATGTGACCAAGGAAGGGTCAAGGTGGGCACTGTTTTTCATTTTCAGGTAGAAGCCCCACCTTGGCTTCAACTTGAAAACATATTAAAGAAACAAAAGGAAATAAATGGGCTTGGAAAAAGGTTGCATTGAAAACGAATGTGTAACACACCCTCTACAAAGGCACCCACAAATGAGATACTGCGATCCCTTGTATGTCATGAAATCCATGCCCAAAAGTATTCCCCCATCCATGTCACTTTGTCTACATGACCTATAGAGGAGTCCACTTTGGAAACACTCCTAAACTTGAGGTATGATTCACCCAATAGGTTGCTTTGTCAACCCTCCCATACATAAACTTGGAAAATTGCATAGGGTCTTAGAGCACTTGTTTATTTTGATGAGGTGGTTTGGATGTACATGCTTAGATGGATATTTTATTGACTTGATTTAATTATCATGATGCATTTGACTTGAGATCCTTGGAGGGTGTATCCATCGTCTTTGCGGGACCTAGTTGGTGGATAGTTTTGGAAGAAGAAGCCTAGCTTGGGCTTCCTTGGGGCTTGAATCCCACAGGTTGGAAACCATGGCCCATGCACCAGACGATGATGCTAGCCTTTGGAGGCATAAGGAGACACCATGGAGGACCTAACCCATTCCTTTGCTAGCCCAACAATTTTCTCTTGACAAAACGTCACATTTGAGGAGCTTGATATCACCCTAGGGATAAGGTTGTGGTGGTGGTGGTGTTGTTGATTGACACTTGGCATGTTTTGATCGGAGAAGGCTTGACTTGGAGGAGGAAGACCTAGCACATGAGAAGGAGTACCGAGAAGGCCCAATGACTTCCATCCTCAACTCCAACGACTTGCAAAAGGTGCCAAAATGTCACCCTAGAAGAGGGATGACATCACATTAGGGTTTCTTATGTGCATTTTTAAAGTTAAATTTGAATTTTGTAATGTAAAGGAGAAAAGTAAGGGTTGTTGACCCCTTACTTTATGGTTTACCCTAAAATTAAGTGGAAAAACACTTTTAGTAAGATTTGTATAAATATAGATAATTTCTATTTCTTTTTATCATAACTCTCCCATATTGGAGAAGACTCTTGGTTGGAATTTGTGCCCTACTTGGGAAATTTTGTTTATCTTTCTTGTTACTATCTCTTGCTATGGTTTTCTTTGGCTATTGGATGAAGAAGTAAGGAACTATCTTTCTTGGAGGCTATTTCTTGCTTTTATGGTGGATTTTCTTGGTTAAAAGGAGTTTATCTTGTTAATGTTTGGACTAGGTAAGAAATCTCTCTTGCTATTGCTTATTTTCTTGGTTACAAGGTTAATTTTATAATATTTTGGGGAGTATAAGGGAATACAACCCCTGTTGGGTATGTGTTATATTATTTGCATGTGTGTGTGTGGGCGCGTCAGATATGACAACTGCGTCTGACGATCCCTCGTACTAGTGCTCTGTTTGTGCCGTGTGTGCTAGGAGCTTTCCTAGGGGGGGAAGGTATGCCCCCCCTGGTTACGCACAACGTTCGACAATGGGCGGTCCCCAAATTTTTTTTTGGGCGTTTTTTGTTATTTTTAGCGGATTTTGCTAATTTTTAGTGGTTTTGTAAATTAATCCTGGATTAAGGGATTAGGGTTTTGGTATCTATGGAATACATAGAAACATTGTATATATATATATATTGTATGGTGAATGGTGAAATTCGATATAATGAATATAAGAAAGGTTTTCCCGGTTGAGGGTTTCCGGTATAAATCTCTCTGTACTATGTGAATGAGCCATTGATTAAATTTTGTTTTTCTTAACAATCTATATGCATTTCTTTACTTCACAAGTTTAAAAATTACAACCCACTAATCCCATCATAATTGTCTTGGAATAATTTTTTGCACAAAGGAATACTAGGAGGAGTAAAAGGGTTTACAACCTCCTAGGGTTTTCCTTAGCTAGTTTTGCTTTCCTTGGGGAGTAAAAGGGATTACAACCCCAAGGAAGTAGCACAGCTAGCTCTTTCATTTTTAAAGTCTCCATAACCCAATAGTTAAAGGTACTAATCTCTTGCATTGGATAAATAAAAGAGCCTACCCATTTGAGAGCAGGCTCGGAGACGTAGTTTGACAGGGACAAACTTCGTTATCAAGTTTTTGTGTTCGGATCCGATGCTTATGTCTCTTCATTTTTAAGTTTTCCCTTCTTTAATGGTGCACTTTAATTTATGCTCATTTAATACAATTCTTTATAAGTCACGATGAAAATATCCTGGATCATGTTGGTATCAGAGCAGTCATCTTTGACTTGAATTGTTGAGTATGAATGCTTACTAGGGCCAAGCATAAGCAGGTTGAAGGTGTTAGAAATATAGAAGATGGTGTGCTCATTTTACCATTGACGATACCCTTGTCACCCAACCATAGGCCGAAGCCTCCCTCCGAGCACCTTAACCTTGATTGAGAATTCTTCTGGAAGCAAACCCTAGGCTAGATAGCCAAACAAAGAGCAACACATCAATCCCCAAGGATAGTGCATCACAAAAGGTTGATCAAATAGTCCAAACTCTATCCAAGAGATATTCAAGCCAAAACTGAGAACTAGCTGCTGCTGCAGTTGCACCTGCAACCCTCCTCCAAACCTGCGCACTAGACTGCAACTGCAGTGCACACCAACTGGGAAACTGCAATTCTGAGATGATGCAAATGAGAACTGGCGCCCTGTATTTATAGTAATCCTGCCAGTTTGCTGGGGCCGACTTCTCCTTCTGGGTATGTGTCTGTTCAGTATATTATTATTAATTCTGGCCGACTTCTTCTCTTGGAGGCTAATAACTTAATATAAATTTTCTTCTTGAGCCGACAAGGATTCTAGGGTTATTAGCCAACTCATTAGGGTTTCTCTTGCTTCCCGGAGTCTTCTATTCTCGTCTGGTTCACACGTGGGGATAAATACCTCCCACAGCTACCATAATATTAACACTCCCTCCTAGCTAGAGAGGTATTTATAGGTAATGGACTTGAGCACAAAACACACCATTTACCCAGTAGCATCAATATAGTCATCTAGACTATTTCATGACTAGATCATGAGCATCACCATCACCATCAACTGCATCATCTCTCAAAACCATACTTCATCTGAGTAGTTAGATATGATGCTGGATAAGTCACTCTCACCATAGAGTGATACAAGAGGAGTAAAAGCTCTGAACTATTTTTCGTCTGGAAAATATATGTTCATCATTCATCTGAATGATCATTATCTCCAATAAACTGTTGATAGTCTTCAAGGCAATTAGAACGAGGATAGAACACACCTGTGTCTATTCATAGTAGTACATAACTACAATCCAGTGGTTCACTACCACATCAAGTAATACATAAGTACTTGATCAACAACGTATGGTTGCAAACGGTGAAACATATTCACCATAGTAGTCCTCGTCTACTATCATATAGTCTTCATAACAAACATCTGAGAGCATCCTGCATCGAAACAATGTTATGATAAAAATTGTATCATCTGGGCCAATCTTTCACTCATGTCTGTGAGATCTGAAAGAATGTCTGCCACCACAGTAGTCTTCATCTGCATAGAAACAATGTTATGATAAAAACTGAATCAACTGGGCCAAT
>ML805879.1:143025-168821 GCA_009831015.1 Picea engelmannii
CTTGGAGAATGTGTCTTGACTTCTGTGCTCTCAACAAACTGACCATCAAAGACAAATTTCCCATTCCTGTCATTGATGACCTCCTGGATGAATTGAGTGGCGCCCAATTCTTTACCAAACTTGATCTTCGCTCAGGCTATCACCATATATGTATGAAAGAGGCCGACATTCCCAAGACCGCCTTTCACACTCATGAGGGCCACTATGAGTTTTTGGTCATGCCCTTTGGCTTGTGTAATGCCCCCTCCACCTTCCAGAGCCTCATGAACCATGTCTTTCGCCCTTTTCTCCGTCATTTTTTCTTAGTTTTCTTTGATGATATCATCATCTATATAAAAACCTAGATAGACCATCTTACTCATGTGGATCAAGTTCTCCACCTACTCTCTTAGCACCAACTTTTCCTGAAACAATCCAAATGTGCTTTTGGTGCCTCAGAAGTAGAATACTTGGGTCATCTGGTGGGAAAGGATGGCATCAGGGTGGACCCGAAAAAGATTGAAGCTATGCAAGACTGGCCGCACCCAAAGACTCTCAAAAGCTTGCGTGGATTTTTGGGCCTAACAGGGTATTATCGCAAGTTTGTTAAGAACTACGAAAAGATTGCAGCACCTCTCATGGCTCTCCTAAAAAAGAACTCTTTCACTTGGACTCCAGCAGCTTCTCAAGCTTTTTAAACCTTGAAGACGACAATGTGCACCACTCTGATTTTGGCCCTTCCCGATTTCACAAAGACCTTTGTGTTGGAATGTGATGCCTCAGGGAAAGGAATCGGCGTTGTCCTTATGCAAGAGGGTCGACCTTTGGCCTTCACCAGCAAGAAACTGTCTGAAAAGAATCTGGGCAAACCCATTTATGAAAAAGAAATGTTGGCGATTCTGCATGTCGTTGAGCTATGGCGTCCTTATCTCTTGGGGCAACGCTTCCAAATTAATACCAACCATCAAAGCCTCAAGTACTTTCTGGAACAACGCATTTCCTCCCAGGAGCAACAAAAATGGGTGACTAAGCTCTTTGGATACGATTATGAGATCATTTACAAGAAGGGAAAAGACAATGTCATGGCGGATGCACTGTCCCGGAAATATTAAGACGAAGGATCCATTTTTTCTCTTTCCTTCATTGTACCCGATTGGCTCCAAGCTGTGTGCCAGGAATGGGTTCAAGATCCCAAAAGTTCTCATCTGATCCAGCAACTGCAGAACAAGGCTCCAGCTCCCCCAAGGTACTCTTGACTCTAGGATGAGCTTCGATACAAAGGATACTTGTATTTAAGTAAACAATCCAAGCTCAAATCCACGGTACTTTTTGAGCTTCATGCTACACCCACAACGGGGCACTCAGGGTTCACCAAAACATATGACCAGGTCAAACTTTCTTTTTTCTGGGATGGTATGAAACATGACATCCGTAAGTTTGTCGCTGAATGTGAGGTGTGTCAACGCAACAAGGGAGAAATAGTCAAGTCTCCGGGTACCCTCCAACCGCTTCCGATTCCCCCTGCTATTTGGAAGGATATCTCTATGGACTTTATTACAGGCTTACCCAAATTGGGGAATATATCAGTCATAATGGTGGTGGTGGATCGTCTTTCCAAGTATGCTCATTTTTGCGCTCTTCACCACCCATTTACTGCATCCACGGTGGCTCAAATTTTCATGGACCAGGTCTTCAAGTTTCATGGCATGCCGCACTCTATTGTTTCTGATCGTGACCCAATTTTCACAAGAAATTTTTGGCAAGAACTGTTTAAGCTACAAGGCACACAATTGCATCTCAGCTCAGCTTATCATCCCCAGACGGATGGTCAAACGGAAGTTGTCAACAAGTGTTTAGAAACATATCTGAAGTGCTTTTCCTCTGAAAAAAAACACCAGTGGGCTCAATGGTTACCCCTCACCGAATGGTGGTACAACACTACATACCATACAACCACTCACATGACTCCTTTTGAAGCGGTATATGGACAGAAGCCACCTTCAGTTCTCTCATACTTATCGGGTACCTCGAAGGTCCAAGCGGTTGACCAAACACTTACAGTCCGAGAGGATATCCTTCGTACCCTTAAAAAGAACTTGGTCATGGCACAGAATCGAACGAAGCAACAAGCAGATCAAGGTCGCTCCGAACGTCAATTTGCAGAAGGGGATCAGGTGTTTTTGAGACTGCAACCATATAAGCAAACTTCCCTCAAGGCCGAGCATTGTCAGAAGCTTGCACCCAAATTTTATGTCCCTTACACAGTTCTCAAGCGTGTGGGACAAGTCACATATCAGTTAGCTCTGCCCAGTCAGTCGAAGCTACATCCTGTTTTTCATGTTTCATGCTTGAAGAAGGTGATTGGAACCAGGTGCCAAATTCAAACCAACCTTCCAGAGTTAGCTGAAAAAGGATCCATTTGGCTACAACCAGAAGTAGTTTTGGACCAGCGTGAGCGTCGCCTGCGTCAGAGAACCATCAAGGAAGTGCTACTACAATGGAAAGATATGACTCCAGCAGATGCCACTTGGGAACCAGCTACCATTCTGCAGCAGTTTCCACATCTCAAGCCTTGAGAACAAGGCTGTTTTTAAGGGGGCGGACATGTTAAGGTCCTAACCCGCACATAGGTAGATCAATGTGTATTCGGATGTAATAAAGGTCAATATTAATAAGGCCTTTCAATAAAATAGAATAAGGTGGATGTAAGAAGACCTAATAGAAGCTTCAGCTTCTAGAATGATCTTCCTCTAGATTCTTCTCTTAACAGACATATTTAGTATAAATAAGGGTCGAGGGTATGAAAACCCTAGCTTGGAGATTATTGTAACAGAGCTCTGTTCGACTGGAGGTTGCCCCCTCGAAGAGGCCTGTGAACATTTCTTTCTGAATCAAAGTGTTATTTCAGTTGTTGTTCTCATATTATTTTTGTGCTATTGTGGAGATTATGCTGGTTATATTACCGTTATTCTGCCATTTCTAGCATTTTATTTTTGTTCTGCGTATTATTTATATCTGGTATCTTGCACAAGTCAAGGGTCGTCCAAAGGCCCGTCCTTCAAGTTTGTAAGTCACAGAGTTGTTGAGGGTTTCCATGAGCATTTGGAGGCTACACCAATGCCAAAAATATGACAAAACTTGTCGAGGAATGAAACATACAATTCTTATGGTTATTCGTTTATCATTCTTGGCACAGGCGATCTAGATGTGTAGAAGTGAAAACTCATTTTCAATTTAATAGGTGCCTTCTTCAATTCAAGAGGGGTGCTCCAAAACTGCAGATCATAATCTTTCCTTTATTTGTTTTACCTGATCAAGTTCACGCCACAACAACAAATCCACACTCATGTGCAAGTCGAGGGGAAAAATGAGTGCTCAGATCACTCTTTCTTCCACACAATTTTCCAATTTGAGGTCACGGATTTAGTTTCCTTTAGAAATACTCGCAGATTTCATAAATACTCGCAATATGGCAGGCTACCATGACTTCTCATGCAACTGATCTCATGATGCTCGTTTCGATCTCCTTTGTATTGTGTAGCAGTCGAGTCTCACAACAAAGAACTGGACACATCATCTCTCTCTCAAATTGACAACAAATTCGCAGAGTAGCGGGTTTCACGCCTCTCCACGTTGGTCACGCCTCTCCCTACTCTGATACCAACTTGAAATTAGAAGTAATGAAATGGAACCAACTTCTCTCAGGTGAGACAGCGCCTGGAGGCCATCAAAGGCAAAGCCACATTGTGCTTTATTAAATCAATGAATGCAATATATAGGATGATATTCGATTTAGACGGTTGGAACCAACCTCAACTATATCCTAAATAAACACTGCAACTAATCTTCATTATTTCTAAGTAGATACTTATCTACTTGGATTCATTTATGCTTCCTCCCATATCTCAGAGTCTAAGAGTAGGTTTAATAGAGAGGAGGTAAGAGAGGATTTAGTCGATTTAGCAAACTTGTTGAAAGGAAACACCTAAATCAATGGTCTATCAAACACAAATAGTATACTATCTAAGAGAACATCAAAAATGCATTGGACCATGCTAGAAGAATTTTCTAGTAGCCCAGATAATGAAAACCTCCTATCAAAGCATTGATATGTAATCAGCACTCCGCTACAGTGTATATCAGAGTGCTATAATGCTCTGTACCCTTGAAAATAAAAGCGTTGATCTCCTTTTTTGGTGATTTATGCCCTTTTCTGCTCAGTTTTTCTCAGTCTATCTTGTAGAGATTTTTGCCCAGAGTCTGTACTTTGGCTTGTGGCTTTGTTTGGGTTGAAGATTTGGTACTTATCACTTCTTTTGTTGTCTTGTTTGATCTTGTGACCTTTTTCAAATTGCAAGATTGATTCGCCTTGTTTTTCTTGGTTTGGTTTGAATCTTGTGAAGTTCCTAGTTATCTGATTGATTGAAAAGGTCTACAAAGGTTTGTTGGTTTTAAGTTACTTTTCAAATCTTTCCTCTTTGAACGATTTGAGACTTCATGCTGACCACAACCTAACTTGGATTGATCTTTCATGTTGCTCGTTTTGTCAAGACAGTTGAGTGATTTCTCTTTCTCCTTATCAGTTTTTGGATTCTTCTCTGAACTTTCTTGTATTCCTTGAATTCTTGTTGGTTATCGAGTCCTTGATTGAGTGAGTTATATTCTTTTAGTTCTCGTTATCCTGTGAGTGCATGCTTTGTTTAAAATCATTTTTGCTTTGTCTTTTATATCTACATTCGACTCTTTCATTTCTATTGAAAGTAATGGAGTGTTAAAGGATTTGTTTTTGCTTTCGTTAGATATTAGAATCAAACAAAGAAGATAGTTGCATTCTTTCTTTTGGGTAGTGTAGATAACTAGGTTTCATTTAGAAGATTGCATTTGGGAATTGGGTGTTTTTGTTAAAGAAAGTTGAACCTCTTCTCCATACCATATATAGGATTCATTGAAGAAAAATATTTGCATCTCATTTTTTTGCATTCTTTTGGAGTCGAGTCTAAAACATCATAAGTTTCATTTTCGCACCCTTGAGTAAACAACAACCCTAAAATGAAGTGCTTATAAAATTGATCAGACACTTTTATATTATCTAGTAGCGAACCTACATTAGCTTAAAGTGTAGGGCTTTGGAATAGGTTGTGAGGATAACTTTCTAAAGCCATCAGACAAACATAGAATCTTGTGCTAGGGAGCGGTATATCCAATTGTTCGTATAAGCATAGTCGAGATCCCCCTCTCACATAGGGGTTAAACACGAGGTCGTGTGCGGGAGAGCAGCGAAGATTTCCCCTCTGAAGCTTAACCCACGTAGCGGAAAGATCATATATTGGGGGTTCTTCCTGAAAAACGACTGGTTTCATTTGGTCTCAGAGCTTCTTGAATCATGGATCCGTTTGAGATTCTCAGTAGTATTCCAGTCCACTTGTCTTCAATTCTCTTGAAGAATTTTGGACTTGTTATCCTGCCCATAAGTTCCTTCTCAATTGTCGACTGTACCCGCCTGGAGGCTAACTGCGAGTTGGTAACCTTAGTGGCCTATATCTATAGGGTTGATACACAAGGTGACGGTGAAGGGGAGTCTTCATTGTACATGGGTCAGACATTGGTCAAACTCACTCGGGCTCCTTGGAGGGTACACCCATGGGTAAAACCGTGTGGGAACTTGCACCAACGCATAAGTTCGTTAAGAAGGTTGCCAAGGTAACTGATCCACCTACTCTATCCGAGCCCCTTCCTACATTGATCTTGCGATGTTGGATTTCATCAACAACTAGTGGTTTCATTGTGGGAAGGTTTGTTTGATTGTTTGTTTCTTAGATTTGTAGCATGTGTTGTTTGTTTTCCTTAGTGGACCTTCGGTCGAGTAAGTGCCAATGGCGTCAATTCCTAGGAGTACCAATGAAGGAACCCCTTTTCCCAAGGAACCTTTCGTCTTTCATTCTTTTGGAAACGTTGGTCCTCCGTGCATTGCCACACTGAGTCTTTTGGGACTCACCATCGGGTTATTGGTTTGGTTGTTCCCCACTCCAGTGACCTCGACTTTTCCCAGTGTTTTGAATGCACCTAATTCTTCAGATGTGAGCACACCACCCACACGTCAACCTAATGTCGACCTTTCATCTTCTTCACCCATCAAGTCTCCTTCCCTTTCTCCTTCTTTTCCCAGTGAAAGCTCTAAAGAAAGTAGCCAAGTTGATAAGAAGAAGAATAAAAAAGAGACCAAGCCTCCAACCACATCAAGTCATGTTGGATCCAAGCAACCAACTATTGTTAATCGTACGAGGAGCATTGATAAAGTCGACAAGTCTAAAACGAAAAATCCTAAACCCAAATTATCTTGCAGACTTTGTAAGGGTAACCACTTTCTAAGGGATTTCCTTGGTCTCCTCGAGGTCTTAGAAATGTGGTCTTCCATGTCATCAACCCCTGTGGGAGACGCTGGTGACACCCCATCAGCTAATGACATTAAGGTTGGTAAGAAGAAGAAAACTACCAAATTTCCTTACTTGTCATGCGAAGGTGATCATTACTCTCACCTTTGCCCTCATATGGACGAGGCTTCTTATCTTTTGGAAAAGATTCAACTTCCAACTGGTTATCGTAATATTTCTTCCAAACAGTCATTAGTTGATGGACTGATCAATCTGGTTCCATCCCTGGTCAGTCTGGTTGATCAGGTGATCAGTCTGGTTTCATCCTCGGTTGAACCACAAACCCAAGTAGTTGATCCAGTTCTGTCATCGATCAACCCCACTCTTCTCTGAACAGTGAAACCCAAGTGATTGATCCAATTCCATCATCGATTAGCCCCACTCCTCCCTTAAAGAGTGCCAAAGTGGTCTATATGGTTCTGTCATCGGTCAATCCCACTCCTCCCTTAAAGGGTGTAACCAAAGTGGTCAATTCAGTTATGTTGTCGGTCGATCCCACTCCTCCCTTGAAGAGTGAAACCAAAGTGGTCGATTTGGTTCTGTCATCGGTTGATCCCACTCCTCATTCAAAGAGTGAGGATGTCACTCAGGTCTACCTCGTTAATACTAATTCACGAGGACAATGGGGAACTCCGCTCGTCTCAATGGCACCCCCTTCGAGCAATCAGATGATTTGTATTAATTGGAATCATTTGACAGAACCTCGTCTTCTTTCTTACGTGCCTTTCCAAATCACCATGCAGGTTTGTGATAGGAATATTCCTAACACTATAATAGACGAAGGTGCTTCTGTTAGCATCTTATTAGCGAATGCTTGGCAAGCTTTTGGTTCCCCACAGCTTGTGGTTGTGACTTAGAATCTGTTGACCTTTGACAAAAGAGTTAGTCAACCTTTAGGGATCCTTCCTCGGTTTTTGGTTACTTTGGGAGGAAAAACGGTCTACGTTTATGTGATGGTAGTTCACGACCCCTTGGACTTTAACTTGATCCTTGGGCGAGACTGTGTCTATGTTATGAGAGATTATGTGTCCACTCTCTTTCGAGTGATGTGTTTCCCTCACAACGGAAACATAGTAACGATCGACCAGCTTTCATTCATTGACCCCCATCTGATGGTCAACCATCCACCTTCCCTGAACGGTCCATACATGCCAGCGATGTCCACCCCGCTGCGGGTCAATTATGTAACGACCCACCCCATGCATTCAACTCTTCATGAGAGGGAATATCTCCCTTCTCTTGACTTATATCCGATAGTTGACATGGTCATCTCTTCAATAGGGCTATTAGAGCCAGATCTCCCTGCCCTTATCGAGGCCATCGACATGTATTCCTTCTAGAGTGTTTTTCTTCTTTCTAGCGAAGATCTCTTGGAATCCATGGTTGACGTTTGTCCCTTGACATGTATTCCTTCCAGAGCATTTTCCTCTTGGAAGCCATGATCAAACAGAGGTTACGAGCATAGGTTTTCTTCTCTGCAGCAAGCTCGTTAAAAAATTAAACAAAAGTTATGAGCATAGTTCTTTTCATGTGTCAAGCTCGTTAAAAAATGAAACAGTCACCTCTCCCGTCAAGTTGAGTCTTTTCACTAGATCTCGTAGATATAGAGTCGAGTCTTTAGCTAGATCTCATAGATGTCGAGTCGAATCTTTCGTTAGGTCTCGTATGTGAACCTTCATTTCATCCACCCTTATCCTTTTTCTCCATCTAGTACATAAATTGGTGACAACCTCAAAGTCGATGAATGAAATGAAGCTTGGGGGGGCATGTCTCCAGCATTTGATTATCATTATGGAGTTAAGCCGCTAGCTTCGCAAGTTGGGGGAAAAATACCATCCACCATGGTGGAAGCACCCAAGTCGAGGGTTGTCCAAAGGCCCGTCCTTCAAGTTTGTAACTCACGGAATTGTTGAGGGTTTCCATGAGCATTTGAAGGTTGCACCAATGCCAAAAATATGACAAAACTCGCCGAGGAATGAAACATACAATTCTTATGGTTATCCATTTATCATTCTTGGCACAGGCGATCTGGATGTGTATTAGTGAAAACTCATTTTCAATTTAATAGGTGCCTTCTTCAATTCAAGAGAGGTGCTCCAAAACTGCAGATCATAATCTTTCCTTTATTTGTTTTACCAGATCAAGTTCACGCCACAACAACAAATCCACACTCACGTGGAAGTCGAGGGGCAAAATGAGTGCTCAGATCACTCTTCCTTCCACACAATTTTCCAATTTGAGGTCGCGGATTTAGTTTCCTTTAGAAATACTTGCAGATTACATAAATACTCGCAATATGGCAGGCTACCACGACTTCTCACACAACCGATCTCGTGATGCTCGTTTCGATCTCCTCTGTATTGTGTAGCGGTCGAGTCCCACAACAAAGAACTAGACACATCAACTCTCTCTCAAATTGACAGTAAATTCATAGAGTAGCGGGCTTCATGCCTCTCCACGTTGGTCACGCCTCTCCCTGCTCTGATACCAACTTGAAATTAGAAGTAATGAAATGGAACCAACTGCTCTCAGGTGAGACAACACCTACCACACTGTGCTTTATTAAATCAATGAGGAGTACAATATATAGGATGATATTCAGTTTAGACGGTTGGAACCAACCTCAACTATATCCTAAATAAACATCGCGACTAATCTCAATTATTTCTAAGTAGATACTTATCTACTTGGATTCATTTATGCTTCCTCCCATATCTCAGAGTCTAAGAGTAGGTTTAATAGAGAGGAGGTAAGAGAGGATTTAGTCGATTTAGCAAACTTGTTGAAAGGAAACACCTAAATCAATGGTCTATCAAACACAAATAGTATACTATCTAAGAGAACATAAAAAATGCATTGGACCATGCTAGAAGAATTTTCTAGTAGCCCAGATAATGAAAACCACCTATTGTCCCTACATAGGGATGAAATCAACATGTTCTTTGGCACTCTGTGCTAGGTACAATTGTGTAAAGGCAAAGTTTTGACCATTTTCCATGGGCTAACAAAATTTATGCCCCAAGTGTTAGATACCTAAGTATGGCAATAGACATGGTTTCAATTTAAGTATTTTTTTAAACAAAAATAATGAGATTCGCTGATATATATTTGAGAAATTAATATACCAAAATTGCACATATATAAGAAGATATTGAAATCACAAAAGTTTGTTAAATTCTTGAATGTGAATAGCAAAATAGTTGTTGTACCTCGTGGGGCACTCTAAATTGTTTCCTTACTCACAAAAACTTGTGTTTTCTAATACGTAGATTTATTTTCAAGAACCACTAACAATAGTTCCAATGTTGTTACAAAGAAAAATACAATAGTACGATTGACAATAGTTCCATCGTTGTCATCGAGATAGATATCACTATTGTTGCAGAGAAAAATAAGTGATATGAAAAAAGGTGTGCCCCTATAGCCATCACTACCTTACGGGAAAGAAAGACTACCTATGAGAACCGAATGCCAATGGAAAATGAGAGATGCAACTAGAGAACCAATCTTCTGTAAAGAAATGTCATGTTATTTCTTACAGCCTTCCCATAGTAACTAGATTGGTTTCATTTCAAATTAAATAGTATGAGGTGATTGATGCATCCAATCTTCTGTGAAATAATGTCATGTTATTTCTTACATCCTTTCCATAGTAATTGGATCAGGTTCGGGTCAAATTAAATAGCATGAGGCAGTTGATTCATAATAAACGCTTCATGAAATATGTGCATGTCTATCCAAAATATATTCTTGGGATGTATTCATTTACTCCTATTTCATGTCTAATTTAACTCTTCTTGAGTCGTATTCAGTAACTCTGTTGTATGGCCTCTTGAATTAAAAGCATTGGAGAATAATAACTCAGTCATATAGAATGTTGAACTGAAAAGCATTGGAGAATAATAACACTACCCTATAGCATGTTGAATTAAATGCATCACAGATCATGGCATTGAGTTGAAATAATTATGAGATAGACTAACATTGATTAGTTGTCAGATTTTGTTAGAGAGTTCCTCGTTAAGATTAGAAGAAGCAACATATTAAAAAAAAAAAATCAAAACCAACAACAACATTGATCAGTGGTCAGTCTTATGTCGCAACTCAGGAATAAGACCTCGACGAAGACATATGTTAAAAATATTTAATATTGAAACCAATAGCAACGTTGATTAGGTGTCAATCTTATGCAGTAGCAACATTGATTAGTTGTCAGTCTTACGTCATAACTCGGCAATAAGACCTTGACGAACCGACATGTTAAAAAAAATTAATCTCGAAACCAATAGCAAAATTGATTAGTTGTTAATCTTATACAATAAAAGCATTAATTAGTTGTCAATATTATAGAATGGCAACATTGATTAGTTGTCAGTTGTATGTCAAAGATCGGCAATAAGATTTTAATCTCATTGATTAAAGAAAGAAAGAAAGTATTTTTAACGTTCACGAGGCTAAAAATAGTCTATGGGACAGATTGCTTTTCGATCTAGCTTTTGTATTCGAACCCAACCCAATCAAAATGAATATAAATCATATTAAAATAATCATTTAAGTTTCCCACATTTGACTTTAAAAATCTAAAAAATGTTAAAGTCAAAGATCAGGTGATACAAAGTCAACAACGAACAATAGTACATGGCCTTCCACGGGAACTAATAAAAGGTTAAGGTTATACAATATAAAAGGTTAAGGATATATTACATATCTAAAGTCATTATATAAGGTTTAAAGATTGTATTTTTTAAATGTGGTAACAAAAATAAAAAGTAAAATTATAGTAAGGTTATATAACCTAAAAGATTAAGGATATATTACTTATCAAAAGTTATTAAAGGTTTAAAGGTTGCCCTTTTTTAATGGGGTAACGAAAAAAAAAAATTTGTATAGAAAGCCTTGATTTATAAAGTAATGTAAGGTTCACTTGTTATAACCAGGACTAAAATATCAAAGTAAAGGAAGACCCATAAACAAATTAAGGGATATATAAAGTGAAGTTCGAAGGTAATTTTCCATTTTAAAACATCATATATTAAGGGATATATAAAGTGAAGTTCAAAGGTGATTTTCTATTTTCAAATGTCATATTTTAAGTCTTGAAGTAAGTTGATTTAGAAATACAAAGGAGCATCATTAAAACAAAATTTAATTGAAGAGATAAGTATATTTTTAGAAGTTGGAAGACTCCAAGTTATAATATTATTAGTGTACACTCAAATAATATCAAGAGAATAATAGTTACTAAATCATGGAAAACATATATGAATATTTACAACACAAATTAGCGCATATCAAGACTACAATAAAAATTACAACATGAGAATTACAAGAGAAATTTATGATGGACTTAGTAGAGAGAAATTTCTCACTTAAAAAGTTGTAACCAAGACTTGCTTGCACATATCAAAGAATTAAAAGATGAAAAACAGTATACTAAGAAGTTACAACATGAGCATCAAGATTTCAAAAAGAATATCAACAATATCTTATCGAAAAAAGATGAAAATTATCAACCAAATAATCTTTAATCAAAGGTTGCTTGAACAATAGAAAGAGTTAAAAGATGAGAAGCAAGAGATTCAAGATCTCAAAAGAATTTCAACAAGTCATAAAATGATAAAGAACATTGCCGCCTAAGTAACCATAATCAAAATTTACTTGCAATATAAAGTTGAAGAATGAGAAGAAGATAAAGTTGAAGAATGAGAAGAAGCCGCAATATGAAAAACTAGAGAAACTTACCAACAAGGAAGCATTAATCGATAAAGAAACAATGACTAATCCAGTTGAAATAGAGAAGTCGTTGGATGTAAAAAACCAACCATGGAGAAAGGAACCAATACAAATCCAATTAACATCAAAAATCAGAAAGATACTTACATTGAAATGTTATCAACCAATAAATCACCAAAAGTATCAAAAGACGAATATTCCAAAAACCAAACACAAAATAAAAGGATGCCTTATCATCATCCTATTATGCAATGAAGATAAAGGAAGAGGATGCCAAAAGTGAAGAGTTGTCCAGTAACCACTACTATGAGGAACTCTTGCCTACAATGATTGGAATGCAACCTGAGAGTGAACTCCCATGCTTTTGGCACTTGAGCATAGGGATTGCCTTGGTTTGAGTGTGCCCGTTGTTATCGCACAAGTCGTAGGTTGGGAAAATCCCAACCCAACCACCAAATGGCGACAACTAAGATAGCACCTACCCACTGTTACCTTATGCAAATGTTCCCATCACTTTAAAGGTGAGGTAGTCACCTCAAGGGGAGAATCACAGTGACCCTAGGGGGGATTGAGATGGAAAGTGTGATGTATGAAAGAAATCCCCTATAGGTCAGAGTGCTAGATGGAAAAGGGAGCTTGGTGATGAGTCTTGAGGGTTGTTTGAGGTTGCCAAAGCCTTGAGTGACCTGCAAAGAGATAGTCCCTGCCCAAGAAACAAGGAAAACCAAGTATACAATACAATATATCAAGTGGACAAGCAAGTTAAGCTTGTTTTCCCTAATAGAAACAATAAACAGATATATATATATCAGCAAGAAATTATTAAATGAGGCTACTAGATAAGATGCCAAATGTCAAGATCAATGTGAAAGATAAACTAGCAAAGAACTGTTGATGATTACAACTGCGTGAGACATCCTCCAGGACACAGACTGAGTGAGTCGGCTTGAGAGAGAGCCCATGAGTTGGGTGTGCCCATGAGATGGGTGTGTAGTTCCTCTCTGAGAATAAGATGGAATGTTGTGTGCCCCCGTGTAGGGAAGATGCCCATGCGCTAGGTGTGTTGTTCTCTCTGAGACAGAGATGAAACGTTGTGTGCCCCTGAGAAGGGAAGATGCCCATGAGAAAGATGTATCATTTGAGATGAAACTATGTGTACCCCTATGAGGGGTGAAGGAGCCCATGTGATGGGATTACTGTTCTCCTATGTGCAGAGAGTTGAGATGATGTGATACTCCAAATGATTCTCCTGTGAGACTCAGTGAGATAGAGATTTGTTGAGTAGGATGTCCCTGTGGTTGAGCATAGGTGGATGTGATCCTAGTGGTTGAGCACTAGAGACTATGTGAGATATCTTGTTATATTGTCCAAGAGTCATAATTAATTGTAACCCTAATTGTGATGTAAAGGGTACAGGTCGGCCCCACCATAAAGTGAAAGATAATTAATGTAAAAGATAATTAACATGGTAATTATTAATTATATTTTGAGTTATTGAGGTCGGCCATGTTGTGCCAATAGACACCACTTTTGATGTGTCCAGTATAATATAAATAAAGGTGATTTCCCCATTGAGGAAACACAACACACATGTGAGTTTGGAAATTTCAGCAAGTACTTGTTCTAAGGCTGAAGTGTGCACCTCTCTTGGGCGCTAGTCTTCTTGGTTTTGTGAGCACCCTTTTGTGTGCTAGGTTTATGGTGTGGGAGGTCTTTCTCTTGAAGAATATAGCAAAGGATTGGTTGGGTTTTCTTCCCTTGTTGAGAAGGGTTTCCCATGATACTTCTTGTGTACTTGTGCATGGTATTTCTTCTTGTGATCTTGGTTACTATAGAAATTTTTTTTACAGTGTAACTGCAATTGTTTATGGTTCAAGTAAAATGATAAAATTGGAATAAACTTCATTCTTGAGCCTAGCCTAGTGAAAAATCAAAATGGTATCAGAGCTTAGGTCTTGAAGAAACCATTGCACAAGCCTCCAAAGAAAGTCGTCCTCTTTTTGCAGAACTGTATGGCCCTCCTAAGGGTTTCCAGAAATTTTGTACGACCCTCCTTTTTTAGTTTCAACTCTTAATACTTGGACGTTGGGGATAATTTTGGCATAGGAGAGTACGACCTCCTCCAGTGCACCTCCAGAGACTCTCAGAGTGAAATTTCGAGCATTTTGGATTTTTGTCCCTAGGGTTTCTAGGGTTCCAAAATTTTCTACAGATTTTTGTTTTTAGGGTTTCTACGGCTCTTTGAAGAAACCTTCAAGCTTCCTATGTTCTTCTGGACTTCAAGGCTTATTGTTAGCAGCCATAAGCCCAACAAAACCTAAGTTTGCTAGCCTAGCCTGGTCGTTAGGTTTTCTAGCCCAATTGGCAAGGGTTTGTGAAGAATATGAAAATATGAAGAACAAAACTTTGGTGGAAGATAGGCTTGATGGATCAAGCAACTTCAACTCCTGGAAGTCTAGACTTCAAATCACCCTTAAAGAGGATGACCTATTGAGTGTGATACAAAAGACTTTACCAGAGACAACAAACGATGAAGAGAAGGAAGAAAGGAAGGAAGATGATGTCAAGGCAAGGAAGATAATCATCTACTCAGTAAGAGATCATCTCCTACCTCGTATTTCCACCCTGAAGGCAGCTTATGAAATGTATGAAGCATTGAAGAATATGTTTGAGAATGACAACACCCTCAGAGCTCTCACATTGAAGGGTCAGCTTCAAAGTATCAAGATGACAAATGGTGACATCGTTGTTGCCTTCTTTATGAAGATGTCAGAGATCAGAGATCAGCTAGGTGCCATTGGAGAAATCATATCTGACAGAGAACTTGTTTTGACCACTCTCAATAATCTTCCAAAACATTGGGAACCATTTCTTCAAAGTATCAATGGAAGAAAAAAACTACCTACTTTTGATCGTCTGTGGACAGATTGTGCCCAAGAAGAAATCAGACTTAGAGCTAGAGGACTGGAAGACTTCCCTCCTGATAATGATCATGCTCTTGCACTTCATACAAAGAGAGGAGGAATATTTAAAAGAAACTTCAGACAAACTTTCAAAGATGAGAAGACTTCATTAGCCTCGGGTTATGATCAGAGAAGAGACATGACAAAGATCCAGTGCTTCAAATGTGACAAGTATGGACACTATGCGAGAAATTGTCCAACCATAAAGAAAGGAAGACAATATGCTTCCACCACTAACATTGATCCAGACCCACCTAAAAAGTATGAAGACAAGAGAGATGAGGATTACTTCCTCTATACCAAATGCAAGATTGAGCATGACTGCAAACTAAGGTAATTTTGTTTGATTAAACCTATAGTTGATTGCATCTTTTGATAGGGAAGGGTATTATCCCTAGTGTGGGAGCCCTCATGACTTGGACCATTATCCCTGGAACGAGAGTCCAACCTTTATTGATTGATTATTATTCTAGTACAGAAGGCCATCCCTATGGGAGGCCATCTTGATTATTATCCTAGCACGGAGGTCATCAAAATACTGTAGAATCAGTGGAGGACCTAAGAAGACATGAGACATCTCCAGGTTAGCAAATAGAAAAAGGAAGATATATATCCTTAAAACTTCAGAGGGAGTTACTTGACTCTGAGACGAACAAAGTTTGCTCACACAAGAATAATCCAAAATACTTGGAATATAACAAAGTAATCCATATAGGACTGTAAATAATAAATGAATAGTAACATATATGATATGATAAAATGTTACAATTGAGAATGAGGGCTCGTTTATATACCCACGCATGGGTGCCCTTAACCAATTGTCATGTCCTTAGAGACATGCCCTTTCATTAATAATAATTATTATTTATTAATTAGTTATTATGTTATGAATATCGAATATCTATTTATATGTATATTTATGTTCATAACATTGTCTTCCCCTTAAAAATGCTTTGTCCTCAAAGCATACTTTATGGAAGACTTATCTATTGCTCTAGCTTGTAACTATTGTCGCATGCTTCTTCATTATTGACTTAGTAATTGTTGAAGACCTGAGACGATAGGATCTTTTAAGTGCTGAGTAGAACTGTCGCATTGTAAAGGAGTCTGCCCATCCCAATTCGATCTTCTGCATGGGGAGTTTATAGGGTTCTTGGAAATAAATTGATGTATTTCGACTCCCATGATAACTTCTATTTTGAGAATCACTTGTAGCTGAAGTAATATTCTTCGACATACTGGTCATTTGTTTCTGTTGATACAAGGATTGGCTAAAGTATCGATTTTTGTGATTACGATGTTGATAAGGCATCCTTGCAACTTGATCCTTACTCCGTATACTTATAGCTTTTTGTTGATTAAATTTTGGAATTGAGTCTTCTTGATATCTCTGGCTTGTTTGTACCTCGACATTTGAAAACTTCTTTACATCAGCTGGATTTGCCTCCTTTTGAGTTGTAATGTTGATTGGGTCTAACATTGTTTCCTTATCGACTAATGATGTTTTGTGATCTAGCTTTTCTGGTAAAGTCTTCTTATCATGCTTCAAATTTTTAATTTGTGTTAATAAATCTTGATTATGAACCCTTAGGCATGAAAGTTCTTCTTTATCTTCTGATTTGATGACTTTATTTATAATATTTTGATTCTCGGGCTTTTCATCTTTCATATTTTTAATTTCTTCAAGCAGATTTTGATTAAGATTTTTCAAACGAGAAGCTTTTTCATCCTTTCCTGATAATTTCTTCCCGAGATCTTAATTCTCTTGCTCCAACTCCTGGACACGTCGCTTTGTATCCCTTGACTTCTTAATTTGAGTAAGTAGTTTTTCACTATGATTTTTTAAGCGAGATATTTCTTGGTTTTTATTAGCAATAACTTCATCATATTCTTTTTGCATCTTTGATATCGAGTTTTGATTATCTGGAAGGGTCACCTTCGAGATATCTTTAAAGTCTTTTGATGAATGCATTATTGATTTTGACCTCATAGTAATGTCTTGAAGAGTCATCATCTTCTTTTTATAGGGAAAAGTCACAAACTTTTTTTCTGTGTTTAAAATGAAGGTTTCCGGTTTTGTTAACCATTGTAACCCGAGAATGATGTCAATCTCTTCTTGAAACATAGTTGTAACATTGAATTGAGATATATATTCATAATCATCAATTGTTACTTGCACGTCTTTAATTTTATATTGTCTCTTGCAAAAAATATTTGTCTTTTCACTTATGTTATGCTCCAAAATAAATAATTGATTCGCCAAATTAATATTAATAGAATTCTCATCCTAGGTCATGCTGACAACGATGTTAATGTCTTTTCCTTGAATACTTCCCTTTAATGTAAATAACCCGAAACATGAAGTGCGACAACCTTCATAAGAAAATCTTCATTTTTCCTTAGTAGACTCCATTTTGCTTTCGTCAATAATTTATGATAAAATAATCTCTTTTATTATGAAGTTTATATAATCCTTCGATAATTTAAGTTGGATGTACCGACCTGAAGTCCCACTTTTTCGATAATAATTGATCCACTTCTCAATATAAATGATAATTTTTCTAGAATATATATATTTCTTTAGATTTAAATATCAATTTTTAATATATATTTATATTAATTTAATTTGATATTTATATATGTATATATAGAGATTATATATCATATATATAATAAATTAATATAAAGTGTATATTATAATTAATACAGTTTAATAGACACGACTTTACACTAGGGCGCGAGTGGTAGTCAAAGGTCGGTTGTAGGGGATAGGGATGGGACCGGGTAGTGAGTCAGGTGGTGAGTGAGTGGGGATCGGGGGTAGCGGACAGGGATCGGGGGTAGCAGATCGGGCTGCGGGGGAGGGAATAGTTACAAGTCGTGGGAAATTGGGGAGGGGTTACGGGGATGGTTAGAGGGGGGTTACATGGGAACATGGAATTTGGGGAAGGGTTGCAGGAAGGGAACAGGAGATGGGAAGGTTTACGAGGGCTTACGGGGGAGGGTTACAGTGAGAAGGAGTGGTAGTGGGAGTGATGCGGGTGAGTGGAGAGGGTGGGGGAGACATGTGTAAGGTAGTGATCTATTTTTTTTTACCAAATGTCACGACTTGATATCGGCGACCCCTAAGACAGTTGAGTTGCGGAGTTATAACGGTTGCTTGTATAACTTATCCGCAATATAGTAGACTTCAGATTGGGACCGATTTGGCAGACCATCACTTAACCCACGATTTTGACAACGCTGCCACAAATTGGATGGAAATGCCCTCCTTCGACTGTCCTTTTTAGAGTGTTATGAATCTTTTAACATAGATTTCGGAATGGTAGCTCTATTTCTCCAGTAACGTCCACTCACAATGAACCTTCGATATCCATAGACTAGTGGTTGATAAAAAATTGATCTCAGTGGCTGCAGATCAAGTTTTTAGACAATTGTGAATCTTGCTATGGAATTTGGTGGTTGGTTGTCAATGACTCATTTTTAGCCTAGAATGGCTCCTGCCTCTCTTTCTACAATGCCTGGTTTCTTTTTGTCTTAATCCCCACGAGAATGTTGCTGTGTGACTGGTTATTGTAAGTCGGAATAATGATATTTTACAGGAGGCAACAATATATATATATATATATATATATATATATATATATATATATATATATATATATATTNTAGACTGTAATTTTGATTGCTACTATTTCCCTCTTGTTGGTTATTCTGATGGTGGCTGTAACTTCTGGTGTTTGACAGTTAATGGCAAGGGTTTTGCTTTATCTTCATGCGATAATGATATTCTTCCTTGATAATTCTTTAGTAATTTGACTTTCTTTATTTCTGGTTTTCTTCATTTTTGCAGCAGAATGATTTTCACGATTTTCACAATTATCACAGTAATTCCAATTTGTGACTTTGACAAGTTATCTTTTTTCAATTTTCTAGTTCTAATCCTTCTTCCAGTTTTCTTGCAATGGAGTAAATTTTTTTTTTTTCTAACGTTAAATGGCCAAGGGCCAAGTTTTGGTCAAAGACCCAAAGTTCCAAGAAACCTGAAAATTTGAGTGACCAAAGGCCTACAGTGATGTTGCCAAGGGAAACTAAATTTTGACCACAGGTCTGGCAGCCAAAGGCTAGGATCAGACTTGCTCTAATACCAAATGAGATGAACAAAGTTCGCTCACACAAGAATAATCCAAAATACTTGGAATATAACAAAGTAATCCATATAGGACTGTAAATAATAACCGAATAGTAAGATATATGATATGATAAGATGTTACAATTGACAATGAGGGCTCGTTTATATACCCATGCAGGGGTGCCCTTAACCAATAGTCATTTCCTTAGAGACATGCCCTTTCATTATTAATAATTATTATTTATTAATTAGTTATTATGTTATGAATATCGAATATCTATTTATATGTATATTTATGTTCATAACAGACTCAAAAGGAGTCAAACTATTTGAGAAGAAGGAAGAGACGTTACCTTCTCCCCTTCAGCAGTTTAGAGGGAGACAACCATTGATACAGTTGATCCAGTTGCTCCAGTTGATATTCCCAGAGACATTGCAGGAGGCCATAAAAAACATGTATGGGATTGACAAACTCTGCAAGAGGCAAAGGGACATGCAGCTTCTCAAGGCATATTCCGAGAGAGCAAGAGACCAAAAAGTTTTCGAGCTATTCTTCAGCCATGAGCCACATTGTTGATACAGAACCTTCTTGTCATGGAGAAACAGCAGGTCAACATTTATGGCAAGATGCCATGACAAGAGTGTATCAGTCCATTTTGAATAATGATGTATGGGATATTGCTCTGAGACCAGAAAAGAAGTCAGTAGTGACTTCCAAGTGGATCTACATGATCAAGCATGCAACTGATGGAAGTGTCAAGAAATACAAAGCGAGATTTGTAGCCAGATAACTCTCACAAGCAGAGGGAGTTGACTATGATGAGACATTTGATCCAGTAGCCCGATGCACTTCCATCTGTACTATCATCCATGAGTTGGAAACTACATCAGATGGATGTAAAGAGTCTTTCTCAATGGTGAGATTGAGAAAGAAGTTTGCATCAAGCAGCCAGAGGGGTTCGTAACATATGATGAGAAATATCATGTGTACAGGTTGAAGAAAGCCCTGTATGGACCAAAGCAGGCACCTCGTGATTGGTACAAGAAGATGGATGGATTCTTGATGAGTTTTGGTTTCAGCAAGAGTGTTGTTGATCCAAACCTATATTATCATATTGTTGATGATTACAGCTAAGACAAAGTTCGAGTACTTCCATGAGAGACTTGGACTGGTGGAGAATGCCTCCCTAGCTAAGAGGGAGTGTTGATGATTATAGTTGTGTGAGACATCCTCCAAGACACAGACTGAGTGAGTCGGCCTGAGAGTGAGCCCATGAGTTGGGTGTGCCCATGACATGAGTGTGTAGTTCCTCTCTGAGACAGAGATGGAACGTTGTGTGCCCCTGTGTAGGGAATATTCCCAAGAGTTGGGTGTGTCGTTCTCTATAAGACGGAGATGAAATGTTGTGTTCCCCTGAGAAGGGAAGATGCCCATGAGAAGGATGTATCGTTTGAGGTGAAACGATGTGTACCCCTGTGAGGGTTGAAGGAGCCCATGTGATGGGCTTACTGTTCTCCTTTGTGCAGAGAGTTGAGATGATGTGATACTCCAGATGATTCTCCTGTGAGACTCAATGAGATAGAGATCTGTTGAGTAGGACATCCCTGTGGTTGAGCACAAGTGGACGTGATCCTAGTGGCTGAGCACTAGTGAGTGTGTGTCCTGATGATTATCCTGTGAGATGCAGTGAGATGGAGATCTGTTGACTTGGATGTCCCTGTGGCTGAGCGCAGGTGGACGTGCCCCTAGTGGTTGAGCACTAGTGGGTGTGTGAGATCCCTTACTATATTATCTAAGAGTCAAACTTAACCGTAACCCTAATTGTGATGTAAAGGGTACAGGTCGGCCCCACCATAAAGTGAAAGATAATTAATATGGTAATTATTAATTATATTATGAGTTATTGAGGTCGGACCTGTTGTGCCAATAGACACCACTTTTGATGTGTCAAGTGTAATATAAATAAAGGTGATTTCCCCATTGAGGAAACACAACACACATGTGAGTTTGGAAATTTCAGCAAGTACTTGTTCTAGGGTTGAAGTGTGCACTTCTCTTGGGTGCTAGTCTTCTTGGTTTCGTGAGCACCCTTTTGTGTGCTAGGTTTATGGTGTGGGAGGTCTTTCTCTTAAAGAATACAGAAAAGGATTGGTTGGGTTTTCTTCCCTTGTTGAGAAGGGTTTCCTAGGATACTTCTTGTGTACTTGTGCATCGTGTTTCTTCTTGTGATCTTGGTTACTGTAGAAAATTGTTTATGGTGTAACTGCAATTGTCTATGGTTCAAGTAAAATGATAAAATTGGAATAAACTTCATGCTTGAGCCTAGCATAGTGAAAAATCAACAGGAACTAGCACCACCTTAGCAATAAAACTTGTGACTTTAGCATGATGGTATGACTATAAAATAGCAAATCTGCAGCAAAGGCTAGCAGCCTTAAAGGTTGTAGCAAAACAAGCTAAATATCAGCAAAGTTAACCAATAAAAGTTACTCCTAATTAGCCTAAAAAGTGTGTTAGGGTTAGTAGTTTGTTAGGGAGAAGTTATAGCTGGTTCCTATGGTTAGTTTGGAGGTTCCTAGGGTTAGAAGGTTATCTTTTCTACAACCCTATTGGTTGTAGGTTAGTTTTGTAACAGCAACAAGTTTTAGTGAGAGAAAGGGGATGCCTCAATGAGGAAAGATAGCCTAAAGCTCAAAGAATAGTATCCAAGTGAGAGATCTTCAAAACCTTGACTTTTCACGTTTATCAATGCATTATTTTGTTTCTTCAATGCAACGATTAGTGCCTTTGATTAATGGGTTAATGGGGTCACAAGATGGAGAGCTAGGGGTACTACCTCCTTGGGGGTATAAATCCTCTTATTCCCCAAAGCAAGTAACCTAGCTAGGGTTTAGGCTAAGGGGTGTATGCACCTATACTTCCTTAGCAAACCCTTGCAAACAATATTTCTATGATAGATTATGGTGGAGCTAGGTAGGGTTGTATGCCCTTATACTTTGAATAAAGAAAATCAACAACAAGTGTAGCCTTTATCAAATTCAAGTTGCAATAAGATAAACTCTTAACATGCCAAGATAAACCACCATAAAGAGATAGAAATGACCTCCATAAGCTAGCACATCATCATCATGCAGCCAATAACCAAAGAGAACACCATACCATAGCACAAGAGAGCAAAAATATTAAAGTTACTGAAAATTCCAGTCCTTAGCCTCTCACAATGGGAGAGATATGTTATGAAATGAGATTCACATGATCTTTTTTATCCCCATTTTGTGGGATAACTAAGGAGATCATGTCTCGAGGCCCTCAAGTTGCAGATATGGAGTGTCGAGAGACTACATGACCAACAGTGTCCACTTGCACAGATGGAGACCCTTCTCACCACCATAGAGGTCAGGATTTTTAGGATGGAATCCACCACACCAGTTGGCTTCCGAAGGCATTGGGCCTTGCTCCATGAGGTACAAGTCAGGTATTATGGTGAGTGTCATTTCAATATTTGAGGCATTTTGAGTATGTTGTATCTTAGATTGCTTTAGATTTCATGACATATGCTTGGATATTATGCCTTTTTGTCGTGTTTCACCTTGGTGGTTGACATTGTGCCCTAGTAAGTGGTCTTCCTCGGGAATGGATTTGCTACTAGGAACTCCCTTGAAGAGCCATTGTATTGTTCCCAGCCATACTTACCACTTTCCATCACCTAAAACCCCCCATCTCCTTGTCTCTTGGGATTTTAGGGTGTATTGACCCAAGAAGGGGTTGCCCCTCGGTCCATGGGAAGAAGGAGTTGAAGACCCAGAGAAATTGTTGTTGGCTAAAAAGATAAAATCCTATATATAGACCTTCCAGATGCTTCGCCCAAGGATCCCTCGAGAAAGCAATGAAAATCTTTTTTGTAAGAAAGGGGAGACCTACAAAATAAATGATAATGAATGCTTAAGGGGTTAGTTGGAGGATAGGAGGTCTCATCATGAGACGACCTATCATGATCATGGGTATCTAGCGGTATGACATTACTATCATCTGATCACCAAGCCAAGGTAGTGGCTCTCAGTTGCACAACTGAGAGAAAGGGGGTCTCATCATGAGCCAACCTTCTCATTTCCAAGAGGTATTTGTGAGTGACACTTTCATTATCTGGACACCATGCCATTACAATGGCCTTCAACTCATTCCCTAAAACATGAAAGAAACAAAGAATGGCAAGAAGATGGGCTTGGAAAAAGTGCATTGCAAATGAAGGTGCCGCACACCCTCTACAAAGGCACCCATGAATGAGACAGTACAACCCCTTGTATGTCATGAACCCCATACCCAGTGAGTCTTGATCCATAACCACTTCATCTACTTCACATGGCTTAGAGAGGGATCACTTGGGAAACACTCCTTGACCTAGGAAAATATCTACCCAATAGGACACCTCGTCAACCCTCCCATATCCAAGCTTGGCAAGTTGCATAATGTCTTTGAGCACTTATTTGTTTGATAGAGTAATCTTTGATGCACATGTTTAGGTGGCTCATTTATTGATTTGATTTACTCACCATGAAATTATGACTTGAGATCTTTGGAGGGCATGTTCATTTGTCTTTGCAAGACCTAGTTGATGGACAGTTTTGGAAGAACAAGCCTAGCTTGGGCTTCCATGTGGCTTGAATCCCACAGGTTGGATTCCAAGGGGCCACATGTTGGATGACAGAGACGAACCTTTGGAGGCCTAGAAGGAACCTTGGACGACCTCACAAGCCAAATGATTTGCTTTAAAGACCTAGAAAGTCACCTTAAGGGGCTTGACGTCATGTTTGAGGGGTTTGAGGTGGTGATGAGTACACATGGCACGTTTTGAAGGAAGGAACCCTTGGATCGTGGAATAGAAGGTTGGATCGGAGACACATGGCCTTTGGAGGCCCAACCCTATCCTCTCCAACTCAACGTTTGACCTAAAAGTGCCAAAACGTCACCCTAGAAGGGTGACGTCTTACTTTAAGGTTTTCTTTTATGTGCAAATCATGAATTGTTTAATATTATTTGTGTAAAGGGGAAAGATTAGGGTTGTTGACCCCTATCTTGTGGTTTACCCTAAAATTGTGTGGACAAACATACTTGAGGAAATTTTGTATAAATAGAGATGAACTCTATTTCATTTTAAAAAACATAACTCTCCCATCTTGGAGAGGTACTTGGCTGAAATTTCCGCTACCTTTGGAATATTTCATCTCTCTTTTCCTATTTTTCATGGTTTATCTTTCTATTGGTGAATTGAAGTGGTGTGCTACACTTGGAGGATCTATTTCTTGCTTATTGGTGGAATATTCTTGGTCACTTAGGGTTTGATTTTGCATCTATTGTGGAATTGGTAAGGAAAATCTGAATTTATTGTCTTTTTATTCTTGCTTTCTTCCATAATTTTTTCTTGGTTAAACCCTTGGAGGAGTATAAGGGCATATACCCTCCCCAAGGTCCATTTACTTGCTTTGAGAAAGGTTATTTATCACAAGGTGACTTGGAGGACTACAAGTGAGTATACCCTCTAGGTTCACTTTGGTTTGGTCTTCAAACCCAAGGAAGTAAAAGGGCTTACACCCCTAGGTTCTGTGTGGATCAAACACATACAATCCAAGGCTGCATTCAAAGTCATATTATTGCTCAAGGTTTTTCCAAGAGAAGTAAAAGGTTTTACACCCTCTTGGAATCTCCTAGTTGACTTAGCTATTCTTGGGAATTATGAGGGTGTACACCCCCAAGAGCTTAGCCTAGTCATCTTATTCTTTGAGCTCATAACCCAATAGTGAGGCACTAATCATTTCAGATTTGCATTGGAGATATAAAATTGTTTCTTTGGGAAACGTGAAATTTCATGATTTTGAAGTTGTTCCTAGTGGAATCAAATCTATGTTATAAATGCTTGTTTAAGCCACTAGGGAGTCTCATTTCTCCAAGTATTTCTTGTTGTTGTTACAAATTTAACCTACAGCCATTAGGGATACAGAAAACCCTAACCAAACTCTTCAATGACTCTTAATTTAACTGTTGAAAATTGCCTAAAATCTGCCCACATAATCTACTAAGTACAATGCATCTTTTGGCATGTTTTGAGCAAGTTTTAATGGTTAAATATCTTGTTGTAATAATAAGTTTGTTACAGCGATAAGGCTTATAAATATCACTGCAGTAAACTTTTTTGTAACATCCTTGCTTTTGTGCTAAAGTCTTGCCTTTTCATTCTTGAGTTGAACTAGTCTTTACTAGCTTGTCTCTTGCTTATTAAACTAGAATTTTAGCATTTATTTTGCAGCCATTATTATATTTTACATGCTGACATATATCATTGATTGTTGTTGCAATTAGGGATGTTATACCCACTTTTTAGGGATAACTAGGAGATCATGTCTCGAGGCCCACAGGTCCTAGACTGTTAAGGTCCTAACCCGCACATAGGTAGATCAATGTATTCGGATGTAATAAAGGTAAATATTAATAAGACCTTTCAATAAAATAGAATAAGGCGGATGTAAGAAGACCTAATAGAAGCTTCCGCTTCTAGAAGGATC
>ML805879.1:177294-197943 GCA_009831015.1 Picea engelmannii
TGGCATTTTATGGTGTTTCTCTTGAAGGAAGGTGTTACAACTAGGGTTTGCATGGTTATTTCTTGATGAATTGTAAGTATTTTTCTGCAAAACTTCTTAAATGAATGGTTGTAGTCTTATTTTCTTGCATATGTTTATAATTTATTGAATCAAAACCCTAGGTGACAGGCACACAAGTAGGTCCTTGTCTCATGTCCCCTGATAGAGAAATTTTTATCCATTGAAGAAGAAGAAGAGAGCCTAGCCGTAGCTACACTCCTTTTTCTTCCTCTCCTTTGCTAGCCATACCATCTGGAGATCAAGAAGGAGGAGACATCCCAGGCCTAGGTTATCTACACCTAGGGATGTTTTTCTTCTAGGGTTTGATGATAGAGCCTTGTTGTAGCAACACTCTCCCTCATTACACTCTCTTGTCTTGATTTTATCCTTTATGCTAGTCGTTTTTGCCAAGTCAACCTAAGGAAGGAGGAGAGAGCACGACGCCTTGCTTTAGCAACACTGGAGTGAGCTTCTCTCCCCTAGGGTTTTGATTCTGAGGCCCTTCCATAGAAGCACTTCAGAACTCTTCCCTCTAGTCTTTAGTCGTCCTCCTTCAACCCTTGCGTCCTCTACTAAATTGACTCCATTCTACCCTGAGGCACTGATCCTAAGATCTCCAGCGTTGAAGTAAGACTTTGATCCAAACACTCTCAAAACTCGAATTTAAAACCCTAACTACACTAACCCTAGCTCTAGCTAACCCTAAGTGTTGCCGCTACCTTATGCTATTTGTATCACTAATGCAACGTCTTATCTTGTGAGAAATTGAATGGTGTTTTAGGCATAAATTGAATAAAGTGTTGGTTTGTTATATTGAATGCCACATCATTTAAATGATTATTGATGAAGTGATATGATTTCCATTGCTATTGGTAAACATTGACTCCATCAATATTTATATTCAAATTTCTTATAAGTTCATTAGATAGTTCTTGATTGATATGAAGTACTAACCCATTGAAATAGCTTGCACGTATCAGTTTGATGTTGTCTTGTTCCAGGCAGGTGTCCTTCATTGGGGATTTACTTTATTATTGGTTGTTTAACCGGGACTATCTGTTTGGGTGGTGACTTGTGAGGGGGAAAACTTGTCCTTGTCCCTTTATCATTTTGCCTCCTCAAAACCACGGGTCACCGGGGACGTCTCCCCTGGGCCTAACCTCCCTAAAGAGAAAGAGCCTTCCCATCGTGGTGACATTGGGTGGGATAGGTTCATGTTACGCCAATTTGGTCTTCCATCTCATAGCCTTTTATCCTAGCTACAAATTGTGTGATAACAAGGGACATCAAGCTTAACTTGCTTGTCCACCTAACATAATATATGCAAGTGTGGTTTTTCTTGGATCTCGGGCAGGTGAAAACACTTTTGCAAGTATCCAAAGACTTGGCAATCTTAAACTACCCAGAGACGAGTCATCAAAGCCATTTTTCTCTTCCATCATTGACCTTTAGGGGGCTACTTCTCTTCCTTCCCTTCCATCTGTCTCAATCCCCCCAAGGTCAGCGAGATCGCCTCCCTAGAGTGATCTAGTCACCCTTGAAGTGCGGGACCTATATCGAGATGGCATTGGGTATAGTGTCCCTTAGTTGTTGCCACTTGGTGATTGAGTCGATCTTTTCGCAACCTACAACTTGTGCGAAAATTTCTATATATACAAAAATCGTAAAACATAGTTCGTCCACTTAGCAAGGGTAAAACATAAGATAAGGGATCTGTTGTCATCCTTATACACACTTGCAGACGTGAGATAAGTCCTACTCACTTAGTGTGTCCTCAGAGGCACAATGCCTAGGTTCAAAGTCCACGCTGTCACTTTGACTTAAACCTCTTCCGTCTAGGCTAACTCCTAGGGAAGCCAAGGGGGGTAGACCCTAGTTACTAGATGAAATTTACGATTAAATGTTCTAGGAGTTGGTTTTAATAAGTTAAAAAGTCAGGGTGAATCTAGCCTATGATGTTAAGCAGCAATGCAAATGCAACAATAAAGTATGACAGTCAGAACCTTTTCCTAGGACAACTAAGACTAGTGCCTAAGATTGGGCAAGGAGTCAACTAAGTTAAGGGGATGTTCGTTACAAGATAATTACAAGTTACAAATGTTACAACAAGATAGATGAACTAGATACAAAAGAATATGTGATGTATACAAAGCTTAACTAAACTAGATACACGATATACATAAAGAATGTCTAATATATACAGATCTAAACTAAGATAGATACAAGATATACAATATATGAACAAGTTCTCGAAATGTGCAGGGGAAAGAAGATATTCAAGATGAAGAGACCATCAACACATTTAGCCAAGCATGCTCATGATAGATAGAATTCTATTGGACTACTTATCAATGGCATAAAGACACAAAGCACTCAAGACCCAGTCAAGAGAATGCCTCCAGGTGGATGCGCACTTCTTGAAGGATCACACCACAAATATAGGAATACAAAACAAATGAAATCCTTCAAAATGTAAAGTACTCCAGATGATAGATGTAACCACTTAGCTAATTACTCCACAACATATAAGATAACTTGCATGAGATAAAAAGGTAATGAGATCAGTGTTTGCAAGTGTGAAATGTAAATTGACGATGTTGTAGACCAAGAATTAAGTTAAGTGATTAATGTGAGATTAATTTTAATCCAATCTAAATGTCAACCCAAAACTTTCCTCCCCCAGTTACCAAGAGACTGTTGGATGCTCAAGAAGTTAGGCAATGAGGCCCACCCTAGCTTCACAGGTCATCCCTAAGATCAGAGTACTCCCGGAAAGGACGTCGCTTGTCGTGAGACCGTCCCTGGCCTAGCACCTTTCATTGCCTTCCTTCGACCCCGTTTTAAATCGCGAAGATGGTTGGTAATGGTGTCCTATTTGTTGATAGTGTGGTAGCTGTGGGAGGTATTTACCTCCACGTGTAAACCTAACAAGAATAGAATATTCTGGGAAGCAAGAAGAAACCCTAATGAGTTGGCTAATAACCCTAGAAGATAAGTTGGCTCAAGATGATAATTTGTATTAGGTTATTAGCCTCCAAGAGAAGAAGTCGGCCAGAAGAAATAATATATACTGAGTAAATATGTACCCAGAATGAGAAGTAGGCCCAGGAAGTTAGCCATAATTAGTATAAATACAGGAGGCTAGTCTTCATTCTGGCAGGCATTCTCAGAACTGCAGAGCTCACTTGTGTGCACTGCAGTTAGACAGTTTGTGTGCAAGTCTGGAGGAGAGTTGTCGTTGCAGCTAGCAGATTACGTTGTGGCTTGGACTATCTCTTGGTTATGGTTTGGACTATCTGATCAGCTCTTGTTTGGTGCGCTATCCTTGGAGAAAGGTGTGCTACCCTTTGTTTGGCTATCTAGCCTAGGGTTTGCTTCCGGAGTGATTCTCTCTCAAGGTTAAGGTGCTTAGAGGGTGGCTTCGGCCTATGGTTGGGTGGCAATAGTGATATTGTCTATGGTAAAAACGAACACATCCATCATATTCTAACAGGTTATGGGCCCACACCTCCTTCATTCAGTCTAACTACTGGAAGGGAGCATAGCCATAAGGATATTAAGCTCATTGAAGAATTGTCGCTAGGGTTTCTAGCAGGAGAAGTCACCAAAGCATTGTCGCTAAGGTCATTAGCAGGTGCAGTTGCATAAACCCTAACCCTCTCGTTGAGGCACCTTAAGTGAAGGGATTGACCTAATTTCCTAATAGACCAGTGCGCCCTAGCCTAGCGCATCTCCTGGTACTCTCAGCAAACCAAGACGTCAAGTTTGAGTTTTTTGGTCAAATCTAGGGTTGACCAAGTCAAAGAAGCCATGACTTACTCTATGAAGTCAGAAAACAAGTTAGATGGAGCTTCTAACTTTAGAGCATGGAAGACAAGGATTAGCCTCATCCTTGCCAAGAATAAAGTGTTGGATATCGTGAAAGGAAAGATTGTGGAACCAGAGTTTGAAGAAGGAAAAGAGAAGGAACCGCAGAACGTTGCAGTTATGGAGAAGTTCAAAGATGGTGATATCAATTCCATGCGTATCATAGTGGACTCTATAAAAGACCACTTGACCACTTGATACCCTACATCTCCCATCTTGACTCATCGAAGAAGATGTACGATGCTGTAACAAACCTTTTCTCAGTCAGAAACATTGGACAAGTAATGAGTCTGAAGAATGAGCTCCGTGACATGAAGATGAATGATGATGACAGCATAACATCATACTTTGTGAAAATCTCTCAGTTAAGAGATCAACTACAATCCATTGAAGAGATCATTTCAGAGAAGGAATTGGTAAACATAGTACTCAATGGTCTTCCCAAGACATGGGATGCATTTTCCGCAAGCATGAACACAAGGAAGGAGTATCCTACATTTGAAGAACTTTGGACTTGCTGTGCTCAAGAAGAATCAAGGATCAGTGCAAAAGAGAAACCCCAAAAGAAGTACGATGATCAAGCCTTCACAGCAAGATTCAAGAATTTCAGGAACAAAAGGAAGTTTGGTTCCAGGAAGAAGCCAAATCAAGAGAAAGATATGTCAGAAATAGAATGCTTCAACTGTCGAAAGTATGGTCACTACAAGAATAATTGTCCCGAGCTAAAGAAAAGGAAGGAGACACACGAAGCATCAGTTGCCGAAGAAAAGGAACCTACAAAGAAGACTAAGCAAGATGAAAAAAGACTTCTTCTTCTTAGACAAGGTAACAATACTCTTCATAGTTCTTGTATATACCATGTTTTCTGTTCATATCTTGCATATCTATTTTCTAGAAGATAATATGTTCCAAGAGAAGAACAAGAAGATTGATATCACTATGACTACAAGACAAGACAATACACATGAAAGGACGAAGTACATCAACAAACCTTGGTAACAATTCATGTGGAAGTTATAACAAAAGTAACAGCTGCAAGATAAGCAAAAATCAACAATCAAGAGGAAATTAGAGTAAGACTTATGACACATTGCAGAAGGCAATAAGGATGTAGACAGAAGCGTGGATTATGTTAGATGGAGGGAGTCGATTATATACTTCCAAAAGAAAAACATGCACTCATACATGAAGCAAGGATTAGAAGGGAGCTAATCCTATGATCCATTGAAGATGATGAAGTATATATCCATGGTAGCAGCCATGAAAAGTAGTACGTGTTCAGTTTGACTTTAGAAGAAGCCTTCTTCGAAAAGAAGACTAAAAGTATCCATGGTTGTCCATCCACATCTGTGATTCTATGATGAAAGAAAGAAGTGAAATCTTTAGGGCATGGAATCTATAAGAAACTCCATGGACCCAAGAAGCTAAAGAGAAACATGAGGAAGGACATGAAGATTCCAAGAAAGAAAGAAAAGACAGAACAACCAGTGATTGTATCGAGAATCACAAGACTACCAGCCTGATCTGAACTCACCAAAAAGAAATCAAGCAGAGGAAATGAAAAGTGTGATGAAGAACAGTGTATGGAAGACTTATGAATACAAGCATTGTGAGATCCATAACTAGAAGTTCTCCCAGATGGAGGGAGAAGACTATGATGATTGTTTGCTCCAAGTAAACCAGACATACCTCTACATGAGCCAGTATATCATTGGAGTTTACATGTAGAGAAACCTCAAGGCTTTGAGGTATACCAGAAAGAGACCCTTGTATGTTGATGGAAGAGGACAACTTGGTTAAGAACCTCCAATGCACAGCAGAAGCATGGTGAAGACTTTCTATATCAGAGATATTGTATCAGAATGGTTACTCAAACGCTCAGAATGATGGATTGTTAATCCATGACAAACTCTCATGATGGCAGAAGAAGTACCACTTGGATGTGTTCCAGTATGACCCTTGCCACAATGTTATGAGCTAGCAGGAAACCAAGAGGAATCCAATAATGATATACTATATTGATCAGAGCTATATGAAGCCTTCAGAGAAAACTAGTGTTCCAGAAAGACCGAAGTACATTTGAGATCAAGCATTACATTCTCCGTGATGAAGTCCATAAAAGATAAGTGGTTCTCCAATATATATATCTCCACGAATGAGCAGATAAGCAGACATTTTGGTAAAGCCTCTGTCCAAGGTGAAAGAGTTTGCGTACTCAAGCTGGAGCTCATGGAGACGACTTCCTTATTGAAAAAGGAAGAGATGACTCCCAGGTTGGGAGGGAGCACTGATGTGTTATTGAGTTATGGACAATCATTTTTCAGTTCGAAAAATGGTCCAGGATGAGCAGTTCCTTTCCAGTTCGAAAAGTAGTTTGAGATTTCTGATGGACAGACATTTTCTAGTTTGGAAAATGGTCCAAATCGAACGGTCATTTTCGTAATGAAAATGGTTCGATGGATTGTTGATGTACCATAGACAGCGATTTCCCATTGTGGTTAACATGGGGAATGGTCTAGGGAAGTCTCTCTTCTTGAGGGTTACTCAAGAAGACTGGCCCGCCTCGCCGGACAGTTGTGAGTAGTTTCGAAGAATGGTTTGTTTTGGAGGTTGGTGCAGGACAATCATTTCCTTAGGAAATGGTCTGGATAGTCATTCCTTAGGGCAGATTCATTCTCTCCAGGTTGCACTTTGTTTAGTGCCGGAGGAATGGCCTAGGGTGGGGAATGGTCTAGGTTCAGCAATCAAGGACAGGCATTCCTTAGGGCAGACTCATTCTCTCCAGGTTGCACTTTGTTTAGTGCTGGAGGAATGGCCCAGGGTGGGGAATGGTCCAGGCTCAGAAATCATGACAGTTATTCTTCCTTTCTTGAGAAGAATAGTCCAGATAGCTCATCATTGATGTTTTTACCTTATGAGGGCATATGCTCTTCCAGATCTCACAGATGTGAGTGGAAGAATGGCCAAAATGATTTAGTTTATATCATAACATTGTTTCTGTGCAAGTTGATATTAGATGATTGTTATGAAGACTGTACGTCTCTAGACAGTAGATGTATACTATTGTGGTGGATGTGTTCTGATGTTTGTGACTATACGTCACTGATCAAGTACCTGTGTGTTACTTGGTGTGGTAGTGTACCATTGGATTGTAGTTGTGTACTACTATGGATAGACACAGTTGTGTTCTATTGAATGATATTGTTATGATTGCTTTGAAGACTATCAACAGTGTTGAAAATGATTATCAGCTAGATGTATGATCAATGGATAGAGATTTCCCAGACGGAAAATGGTTCAGGACATTTACTCTTCTAAGACACATGTTCGGATTAGAAGAATGGCTCCACTGTCACTCTATGGATTGAGTGACTTATCCAGCATCATGTTTTATTACTCAGATGGAGTATGGTTTTGAGAGATGATGCAGTTGATGATATTGATAGTGATGATGGTGCTCATGATCTAATCTTGAGATAGTTTGTATGACTATGATGATGCTACTGATTCAATGGTATGTTTGTGCTCAAGACCATTGTCTTCAATACCTCCCTAGCTAGGAGGGAGTGTTGATATTGTGGTAGTTGCGGAAGGTATTTACCTCCACGTGTAAACCTAATGAGAATAGAATATTCCTGGAAGCAAAAAGAAACCCTAATGAGTTGGTTAATAACACTAGAAGACAAGTCAACTCAAGAGGATAATTTGTATTAGGTTATTAGCCTCCAAGAGAAGAAGTCGGCTAGAAGAAATAAAATATACTGAGTAAATAGGTACCCAAAATGAGAAGTCGGCCCAGGAAGTTAGCCAGAATTAGTATAAATACAGGAGGTCAGTCTTCATTCTGGCAGGCATTCTCAGAACTACAGAGCTCACTTGTGCGCATTGCAGTTAGCCAGTTTGTGCGCAAGTCTAGAGGAGAGTTGTCATTGCAGCTAGCAGATTACGTTGTGGCTTGGACTATCTCTTGGTTATGGTTTGGACTATCTGATCAGCTCTTGTTTGGTGCGCTATCCTTGGAGAAAGGTGCACTACCCTTTGTTTGGCTATCTAGCCTAGGGTTTTCTTCCGGAGTGATTCTCTCTCAAGGTTAAGGTGCTCGGAGGGTGGCTTTGGCCTATGGTTGGGTGACAATAGTGATATTGTCTATGGTAAAAACGAGCACATCCATCATATTCTAACACTATTAAGTCTAATAAATTGATTATTAAACCTATGAGCTAAGTGTGTAATGTGTTTGAGTGCTTGTAGCTTGCTCAAAAAGTGCCAAAGTATTGAAACTGAAAGATAAGAAGGTTGATGCCTTTAAACAATGACGTTGCAAATTAAGTTCTTAAGTTGTTGAATTATTGCATGTAAATTTTAAGAACTGAAAGATGCTTGTGAAACTGAAAACTGAAAATGTGAAGGCTGAAGCATTTAAACAAATAGATTGCAAGTTAAATTGCTTAATGAGATTATTGCATGTGAAAATAAAGCAATGGAAATAACTTGCAGAAAATAAAAGACGATTACTTAAGAGATTATATAACCGGCATGTGTATGCATGTGTGTAAGATAAAGATTAAAAAAATGTAACTTGCATGCAACTGAAAAAGAGATTTAATCTAAGCCTCCACGGGCTCTAAACTAGCAATTAGGTGTGTATGATCTACTCTAGATAATTTCAAGTTTCAGCATGCATGTAGATATCACAACTAGCTAGCTAAACTAAGCAAGAAAAGACAGAAAGGAAATCTAGCTAACTTGCAAAGTAAAGATTGAAAGAAAATAAATGCAAACCACTTGGGTACACTCCTTTGGGCTTGCGTACAGTGATTTGGAGAGAGGAGAAAGAAGAGAAATCGTTACCACTTCGAAAGGAGTTGCTTGAGGGTGTGTTGTGCGCGAAATTAGGCAGCATGCCCTCTTAGCCTGGCGAGAATCTGTAAAAATCAGCAAGCTATTTCTTGCTGATTTGAGCTGCAACACACTCAAAAATGATTATGAAATTTATGTTCTTCAACAGAAACTTCGTACATATCAAAACCATAATTTTATATTGATTAAATGACCTATCTAAGCACGTTAGATACCAAAATCTAAAAGTGAAAGAAGGAGGAAGAAGAACAAAAAATTGTTTGTGAAGTGTAAGTGAAGATGAGGGTAGATTCGTCCTTGAACCCATCCCAACAACTAAGAGATGATCTGCAAAACTTAAACCCAAAGTGAGATGGAACAACAAATAATATCTTGCATGCACAAATAATACAGCATAGTTTATATTATGAGCATACACAAAACATATAGATGGGAAACTACACTATTGTCTCACCTAGCCTAGTAAGCTAATTTACTTGAGCAACTATTGATCAATACACAAAAGATTCAAAAATGATATCACCTCACAATAAGTGGCACATCCAGACTAATCTTAAACACCACAGTTCCTCCAAAGAAATTTCTTCTATTATCCAATGGGAAGAGGTTGTAGCAACAAAGTTGCTCCAAGCTCTTCAAGAATCAAAACCAGTGAAGCAAGATGACAGTAGTGAGAGAAAGAGAGAGGGAGATGGAGAGAATTTGGTAGCATAACAATACTGTGAAGAATGGTGAGTAATGAGGGAGTGAGAGGTCTCTTAAATAGCATGAAATGCTAAGGAGACCCCTCTTGGATCTTTAACAAGTGTCAAACATCCAAAGGGAAAGACAACTCAAGAGAAAAAGCGTGAGGCTTTTAGGTTAAGGCAAAATTGGCATGTGAGGATGAGTTGGAGAGTGAGGTGGCCATTTGAGAGAGGCGTAATGGGTAAGAGGAGGCCCACATACAAGCTTGCAAAGGGAGTTTCCTCCTTCAACGTGATGTTTCCCACTTTCAAATGAGATGTTTCCATCTCATTCCAAGAGTGAAAGCGTAAGTTACCTAGGAGAGCGTGAGTTTCAAAGGGGAAAACGTGAGGTAAGGAAAGAGTGTGGGGGAGTTTGTGAGACACACTCCCAAAAGGCACGTGAGAGGTGGAAGGGATACACGCTTTAATTTAAGAGAGTTTCCAAAATTAAATGGGAAGGGGGACGTACTTGCTAAGAAGGATGTAAGCTTTAAAAGGAAAAAGGTGAGGATGTGGGAGGACGTGTGCTTGGAGTGTGGAGTCCACACTCTAAAGTGTAATGTGAATGGTAGAGGAAGGGCACACCTCATGAGGAGGGGCCCACAACCCACTATTAAATGAGTTACTAACTACTCATGTGGGAAAGGGGGTGAATTTCTCCAAGGGGGAGTAAATTAAAGGTAAGTAATAAATTAAAAGTGGGTTAAAAGAGTAGGTAATGGTTAGGAAAGGTTAGGTGGGTTCGGTGGGGTCTCTCTCTCACTAACTGTCACATTAAATTTACCTTATTTGACTAATTATTACAAAATTGACATTTTCCCATGTCCTGGGTTTAGCAATTAAAATTGTTTTTTTTCCGACTAAAACTCCTAAGTGGACAAAAACCCTAACAAAACTTGTCTGATTGAGTTGAAACTTGGTCCAAGGGTGTAGGGGGTCTCATTATCTTTCTTTTGAGTACAAATACCCCGATCAAAATCCCAGGGACCTAAGTTTTACATTAATTATCCAAAAATAATTAATTAAATAAATAATTTAATTCCCAACCTTAGGAAAAAATAATTAATTAAAAAAAAACTAACTAGACTCTACTAAAAATCACAAAACTTTGTGTGTTGTCTTACATGGTCATTTACATCATTCCTAAACACTAAATACCTAAGAATGACTTCATTAGAACACCTTTCACCACTTTAGAGGATTTATTCCTAGTGGGAGTGAAAAACTCAAGGGAGATTAACCCGGCTGGTTAGGCCAAATTAACCTCCTGAGAATAAAAAACATTCAGTGAAAGGAACTCTCCTAATGAAGAAATCCTAAGGTAATTGAACTAACTATGATCCATGTAGACCTATTACATTATAACCCACGCAGGGGTGCGGGAATCATGCTTACAAAACTGTGTGCTAGAGCAAAAAAATGTCTTGTAGAACCAAAAGTCTTCGACTGATTTGCATCTAATGATGCATATCTTCATGGTACATGGAGTTGACCCCCTAGTTGAATAGGCGGTCAACATCTAGCTCCACATGGGGACGTGTGTTCGATCTTCTCACATGGGACGGAGAGCATACGAGAATCCAACATCTACAAAAAGGTGCTCACCAATATCCAACATAAGCATACATATATAAAATAAATGCTACAAACAACATTTACATAATGAACAAACTAAAGTACAAAATAATAACTACAAAATGAATCTACGATACAAAAATAATTCTAAGTACATATCAACATAATGAATGAAATAATACAAAACTGAAATACAAGGAGAAGGGTTAGAGATGCGTTATAGAGGGTGTCCCTTTGGACACCAAGTTGCCATCTGAAGAACACTTCAAGGAGGGGTTCGCTCACTAGCATGTCTGACTTTATGTCATCCTACTGGCTGAGAAGATTTGCTAGAAGACTGATACACTTTATGTTGACTTCTGATCTTTTCATGTGAATCTCAGTTTCTAACCTTAGGCCATTTGGGGCAATTCCCCTTAAAAAAATTCTAATGGTTTTTCATAGTTGCCAAGTGTAAAGTCTATGAACTCAAATTTTCTTTAAAAGGCTTGGCATATCTTTTCCTAGGGATGATATACTTTACTTTTTCACTATTAACCTTCTCATCCTTAATACTTTCCATCAGATTTTCATCACTAAATCTATCCTTTATTTTCCTAATTTCTGAAAAATAAGGAGGGTGTGGCCCAAGAATCCCATCTGACTTGTTCTGACATCTAACTGATTCATTTGATGAAGGTTGAGCTAATGACAAATTTTCAACTGACACATCCAACTCTGATTTTAATTCTGAAGGAGATAAACCATTAATTGTTTTATCCAAATCTTCCTCAAGAAAAAATCCATCAAAAGAATCCATGGGGTCCCAAACATTAGAAATGCTTGGGGATTTACTATTTGGTTCCATCTTGGTAGATGTTATAGGTGTAGACTCAATCTTATAACATCCCATTTCTAATTCCCGATACACAATCTCGTTATCTTTCCTCATAGGATCTTCCACGTGATACTTTCTTTCCAATTCTCTATTTAATTTGAAAGTTAAACCATTTGGAGTTGGAATGGTGGCATAAGTTAAGTCCATCTGTAAATTACCACCTAAATCTGCAGCTGTCTTTCTATTTAGCAACATACCCCAAGTATCAGGCACATCAATTACAACAATGTCCATCTCAATCATGATATTTGGGAATGCAGCTAAGTGCACTTATAATCCCTTAATCAAACCATGCACCTCTATGGCTCTGCTATCCATAGCACAAATGTTATGATAAGGCCTAGATATCCTCAAGTTCAACTGTTCCATTACTCTCTTAGTCATAACATTTAAGGTAGCTCCCGAATCTAGCATACAATTATGAAGAATATAATCATTCACAAGCAAGGATAGGAAGAAAGGTTTATTATTTTCATTGCCCCTATCCATATTTTGCAGAATAATCGGTACATCCTGATAAGTGCTTGTTGGTGGAATGTCAACACTTTTCTGAGAAGGACAATCTATGGCTCTGAGCAGCTTCTCCCTCTGAGAAGGAATATTCATTATTTTCGACACAAACACCAACATCTTTGCATTACTTAACCATTCTCCTAAGTCGATATTTAATTCTGAGTTTGCATACACATCTGACTTAGGGGGTTTTGGAGCTACCTTGGGAATGTTTTCTTGGTTTTTATCTTGATTTTTGTTTCCATTCCTTTGATAAGTAATGCCTCTAAACTTAGCCATTTCGGCTACTTGTTGTGGAGTAGGCTTAGGACCAAACATTTATGTTGCCTTATCCACCACAACATCACTTATGAAATTCATGTTTTTTCCCCCTAATTATGTTCATCCAAATCCATCCGATCATACATGCCATCATTATATTTATGACCAAACATATTAACTTGTTCACTCTCAGATCCATAAGGTTTTGTCTCATCATAAAGGTGAAGGAAGACCTGGCAAGTCGACTCATCATGAAATTGCCCACAAGGTCTACAATAAGGAATAGCCTGGTGGTCAACCCAATTAGTGGATTAAAATGGATTTAGTGGTCTTTGATCTTGGGGGGTGGGGGGAGAGGGGGAAGGGGGGGTGTTTCTTAGGCCATTTGTCATTTGGCCTATGTTGGGACCTACTTTCTTGGCCCCTTTCCATGGCTATCAACCTATTCTGCATGGCATTCATCTGACTAACTTGCTCCTTCAATTGATTAGCATGATTAATTTCCATTTGTTTATTCAATTGAGTGAGTTCCTTAATGCCATCACTAGAGGGTTTCTGAGTTTCAACATTCTTCTTCTTCTCATCAAACAGTTGGGAAGACGATCCTCTAGTAAAACCAGGAATGTTAGACTTCTTAGCATCCTACATGTTCTTATCTATTTTGATAGTTGTGGCTTGTGCTGCCTTTAAATTTTGAGGATCCTTATCTCTTAAGGAATACCTCATTTCTCCCTCAAAAGCCTCCATATAATATATCAATACTGCAACATCTAAGGGATTTATGTCATCATGAAGATTCTTCACCAAGTTATTGAACTTAGTGTTGAATTCTTCCACTGTTTCATTATCCTTCTTTTGACTAGAATTGAGTGCAACTAACTGAAATCTATGTTATTTTCGATCCCCCCGTCATTTTCTAAATTCATTCAATATCTCTTCAAGGGTGATAAACTTAGCTTGATCAAAGTCGGTAAACCATTCAGTGGCATCCCCCTCTAGTGAATACACAAACAAGGTCATTTTTACGTCTTCTTTGTCATGACCTCGACAAAACTTGTCCACACACATCCTGAAATTCAAGATATGAGACTTTGCAATGATGGCATTGTTTCCCTAAAAGGTAGGTAACTTGTCTATGGCTTTCTCAGGGACTTGGTGTGGGGCACCTTGGATTGCTGCAAAATTCAAAGGCCTCAAAAAGATGCTCATGGTTGTGTTAGTAGTATTAGTGGGTGTATTAATAGTTGGTTGATTATTGGTTTGGAACAAGAATTGGATATCAGTGAGTGCTTCTTCTCCAAGACATTCAAGTATCCTCCTAGGGGCAAGGCGATTTATCCTCCTCCTATAAACCTTTTCGGGTTCGGGAAAAGAGTAAATCAATCCTTGTGCAATGCTCCTAGTAATATACCTGACAGATCTATTCATTGGAGTCACCACTTGGAAAATATTCACACGAAATCAACCAATGCAAGTTCAAAGAATTTTAGGGACTAAATTTTTCTATGTTTAGTTCTAAAAAAATAGGTTAAGTCATTTTGACCAAGGATAAATGACTTATCCACGGCAACGGCACCAAAGATGTTACGGTCCTGATACACACTTGCAAACGTGAGCTAAGTCCTACTCACTTAGTGTGTCCTCGGAGGCACAATGCCTAGGTTCAAAGTCCATGATGTCACTTTGACTTGAACCTCTTCCGTCTAGGCTAACTCCTAGAGAAGCCAAGGGGGGTAGACCCTAGTTACTACATGAGATTTACGATTAGATGTTCTAGGAGTTGATTTTAATAAGTTAAAAGGTCAGGGGGAATCTAGCCTATGATGTTAAGCAACAATGCAGATGCAACAATAAAGTATGACAGTTAGAACCTTTTCCTAGGACAACTAAGACTAGTGCCTAAGATTGGGCAAGGGGTCAACTAAGTTAAGGGGATGTTCGTTACAAGATAATTACAAGTTACAAATGTTACAACAAGATAAATGAACTAGATACAAAAGAATATGTGATGTATACAAAGATTAACTAAACTAGATACACGATATATAGAAAGACTGTCTAAGATATACAGATCTAAACTAAGATAGATACAAGATATACAATATACGAACAAGTGCTTGAAATGTGCAGGGAAAAGAAGATATTCAAGATGAAGAGACCATCAACACATTCAGCCAAGCATGCTCACAATAGATAGAATTCTATTGGACTACTTATCAATGGCATAAAGACGCAAAGCACTCAAGACCCATTCAAGAGAATGCCTCCAGGTTGGTGCGCACTTCTTGAAGGATCACACCACAAATACAGGAATACAAAACAGATGAAATGCTTGAAAATGTAAAGTACTCCAGATGATAGATGTAACCACTTAGCTAATTACTCCACAACATATAAGATAACTTGCATGAGATAAAAAGATAATGAGATCAGTGCTTGCAAGTGTGAAATGTAAATTGACGATGTTGTAGACCAAGGATTAAGTTAAGTGATTAATGTGAGATTAATTTTAATCCAGTCTAAATGTCAACCCAAAACTTTCCTCCCCCAGTTACCAAGTGACTGTTGGATGCTCAAGAAGTTAGGCAACAAGTCCCACCCTAGCTTCACAGGTCAGCCCTAAGATCAGATTACTCCCGAAAAGGACGTCACGTGCCATGAGACCGTCCCCGGCCTAGCACCTTCCATTGCCTTCTTCCGACCCTATTTTAAATGGCGAAGATGGTTGGTAATGGTGTCCTATTACGTCTAATAAATTGATTATTAAACCTATGAGCTAAGTGTGTAATGTGTTTGAGTGCTTGTAGCTTGCTCAAAAAGTGCCAAAGTACTGAAACTGAAAAATAAGAAGGTTGATGCCTTTAAACAATGAAATTGCAAATTAAGTTCTTAAGTTGTTGAATTATTGCATGTAAATTTTAAGAACTGAAAGAAGTTTGTGAAACTGAAAACTGAAAATGTGAAGGCTGAAGCCTTTAAACAAATAGATTGCAAGTTAAATTGCTTAATGAGATTATTGCATGTGAAAATAAAGCAATGGAAATAACTTGCAGAAAATAAAAGACAATTACTTAAGAGATTATGTAACCGGCATGTGCATGCATGTGTGTAAGATAAAGATTAAAGAAATGTAACTTGCATGCAACTGAAAAATAGATTTAATTTAAGCCTCCACAGGCTCTAAACTAGAAATTAGGTGTGTATGATCTAGTCTAGATAATTTCAAGTTTAAGGATGCATGTAGATATCACAACTAGCTAGCTAAACTAAGCAAGGAAAGACAGAAAGGAAATCTAGCTAACTTGAAAAGTAAAGATTGAAAGAAAAGAAATGCAAGTCACTTGGGTACACTCCTTTGGGCTTGCGTACAGTGATTTGGAGAGAGGAGAAAGAAGAGAAATCGTTACCACTTTGACAGGAGTTGCTTGAGGGTGTGTTGTGCGCGAAATTGGGCAGCATGCCCTCTTAGCCTCGCGAGAATCTGCAAAAATCAGCAAGCTATTGCTTTTTGATTTGAGTTGCAACACACTAAAAAATGATTATGAAATTTATGTTCTTCAACAGAAACTTCGTACATATCAAAACTAGAATTTTATATTGATTAAATGACCTATCTAAGCACATTAGATACCAAAATCTGAAAGTGAAAGGAGGAAGAAGAACAGAAAATTGCTTGTGAAGTGTAAGTGAAGATGAAGGTAGATTCATCCTTGAACCCATCCCAACAACTCCTTAGAGATGATCTGCAAAAATTAAACCCAAAGTGAGATGGAACAACAGATAATATCTTGCATGCACAAATAATACAACATAGTTTATATTATGTTCATACACAAAACATATAGATGGGCAACTACACTATTGCCTCACCTAGCCTAATAAACTAATTTCCTTGAGCAACTATTGATCAATACACAAAAGATTCAAAAATAATATCACCTCACAATAAGTGGCACATCTAGACTAATCTTGAACGCCACAGTTCCTCCAAAGCAATTTCTTCTGTTATCCAATGGGAAGAGTTTGTAGCAACAAAGTTGCTCCAAGCTCTTCAAGAACCAAAACTAGTGAAGCAAGATGACAGTAGTTAGAGAAAGAGAGAGGGAGATGGAGAGAATTTGGTAGCATAACAATACTGTGAAGAATGGTGAGTATTAGTAATGAGGGAGTGAGAGGTCTCTTAAATAGAATGAAATGCTAAGGAGACCCCTCTTGGATCTTTAACAAGTGTCAAGCATCCAAAGGGAAAGGCAACTCGAGAGAAAAAGCGTGAGGCTTTCAGGTTAAGGCAAAATTGGCATGTGAGGATGAGTTGGAGAGTGAGGTGGCCATTTGAGAGAGGCGTAATGGGTAAGAGGAGGCCCACGTACAAGCTTGCAAAAGGAGTTTCCTCCTTCAACGTGATGTTTCCCACTTTCAAATGAGATGTTTCCATCTCATTGCAAGAGTGAAAGTGTAAGTTACCCAGGAAAGCGTGAATTTCAAAGGGGAAAACGTGAGGTAAGGAAAGAGTGTGGGGGAGTGTGTGAAACACACTCCCAAAAGGCACGTGAGAGGTGGAAGGGATCCACGCTTTAATTTAAGAGAGTTTCCAAAATTAAATGGGAAGGGGGACGTACTTGCTAAGAACATAAGATTTAAAAGGAAAAGCGTGAGGATGTGGGAGGACGTGTGCTTGGAGTGTGGAGTCCACACTCTAAAGTGTGATCTAAATGGTAGAGGAAGAGCACACCTCATCAGGAGGGGCCCACAAACCACTATTAAATGAGTTACTAAGTACTCACATGGGAAAGGGGGTGAATTTCTCCAAGGGGGAGTAAATTAAAGGTGAGTAATAAATTAAAAGTGGGTTAAAAGGGTAGGTAATGGTTAGGAGGATTTATTGCTAGTGGAAGTGAAAAAATCATGGGAGATTAACCTGACTGGTTAGGCCAAATTAACCCCCTGAGGATAAAAAACACTTAGTGAAAGGAACTCTCCTAATGAAGAAATCCTAAGGAAACTGACCTAACTATGATCCATGTAGACCTCTTAAATTATAACCCACACAGGGGTGCAGGAATCTCGCTTACAAAACTGTGTGTTGGAGCAAAAAAATTCCTTGTAGAACCAAAAGTATTCGACTTATTTGCATCTGATGATGCATATCTTCATGGTACATGGAGTTGACCACCTAGTTGAATAGGCAGTCAATAGGGTCAACAACCCTTATCTTACCCCTTGCATCAAATAATAATATTTAATTTTTACTTTAACACAATAGAAACCCTAAAAATAAGATGGCGTCACCCCTTTAGGAAATGTTTTGACACTTTGAGTAAGTCGTTGGAGGAGAGAATGGAGGTCATTGGGGCTCCTTGAGCCTCCTCATCAAGTGCTAGGGTTAATCCATGTCTCGTCCGGTCAAAATATGCCAAGTGTTAATGTGCGATAACTCCATCACCATCAAACCCCCTTAAGCATGATGTCAACCCTCAAAAAAAGACGTGTTGTCTCTCCTAGGCAAGTTGTTTGGGTGTGTAGGCCTACAACATCCAACATGTGGGCTCCTTGCCCTATGGAAGGCCAATCTAGGCTTGTTCTCCCAAAACTAGCCACCAAGTAAGGTCTTGCAAAACAAAAGGGTATGCCCTCCAAAGATCTCAAGTCAAAGATATCATGACAAGTGTAAACCACATCTAATAAGTAAGGAACCTAAAAATGTGCATCAAAAGTACCTCATCAAATTAAACAAATGCTCAAAAACCATATACAATTGATGAAGTTTAAGTATGGGAGGGGTGTCTTAAAAGTCCTATTGGGTAGACCAAAGCCCTTAAGTAGGGCATGCTCCCAAGGATGGCCTTTCAAGGTCATGTAGTGGATTATGAGGTGGAAGGGGTTTAGACTTCATAGGTCGATGAGTTTCATGGCATACAAGGGCTCATATTATCTCATTTATGGGTGTCTTTGTAGAGGGTGTGTGGCACCTTCATATGCGATGCACTTTTCACAAGCCCATCTTCTTGCCAGTCTTTTTTTCTTTCATGTTTTAAGGAACAAGTTGGTCATTGTCCTGGCTTGGTGTCCAGATAACTACAATGTCATTCAAAAACACCTTGCGTAAATGAAAAGGTTGGCTCGTGATGAGACCCCCTTTCTCTCAATTGTGTAACTGAGAGCCATTACCCTGGCTTGGTGACCAGATGATGGTAATGGCATACTGCTAAATACTCATGATCGTGATAGGTCAGCGCGTGATGAGACCTCCCATCCTCGAACTAACCCCTTAAGCATTCACTATCACTTGTTTTTGTAGGTCCTCCTTGTTAGAAAAACAGGACCGTGGAGCAATAAAATAAAACAAATGCGGAAACAAAACACAGAAGATACACAATACAATAGAGAGACAGATTTACGTGGTTCACCCAGTGTGGGCTACATCCACCAGAGAAATTTCCAGGTCCTTCATTTATTATTATCCAGCATATGAAGGGATACAACCTACAACAAACCCGTTGTAACTTCCTCTTCTTTCTCCCACAATCTCCTATCTCATAATACAATATTCACCATAAACCATAGCGGCAATGCATTTCTTTCATAAAAGAGGGTTGCCTTCTAGGGCAAAAAACCCTAACATAATCTCTATCATTAGATCTGCGACCTTATAATGAACGGTCCAGATTTACAATGAAATTACAATATACATTTACAAGGCAATTTTTCCTTTTGGGGCTTCTCCCACGAACCCCCGTTGGGGGCCTGCTTGCCCCCGGACCCCGCAGAGGGGGTACCCCCCCTCTGCACTCCCCCGCGTGGAAGAGTGTACATACTTCTGGGATGTAAATACTTCATGGGGTATAAACGCGGCTGAAATTAAAAGACCTCTGAATCAAGAAGATAATCAAGCTCCACCATCAACAATATCCCACTTGGAGACTGATCTCAACAACTCCACCGATGTTGTATATGCTGGACTCTGAACCTTCTTGGACCTGGCAAATTTCTCATCTTCATCTTCATTCTTGAAGACCAACTGAAACTGAGCAGGAACTCAGTTTCTCCCTAGTTACTCCCTTTGTTAACATGTATGCAGGATTCTGGCTAGTGTGTATCTTTTCCAACTTCAAATGTCCATCTTCCAAGACGGATCGTATGAAGTGGTACCTCAACTGTTTATGCTTAGTCTTCGAATGGAAGGTTGAGTTCTTTGCAAGATGAATGGCACTCTCATTGTCATAGTACAACCTGTTATCCACGATTTCTAGGGATAACTAGGAGATCATGTCTCGAGGCCCGCAGGTCCTAGACATGGAGTACCGAGAGCAGGATTGACCTAAGCATGGCCTTGGAGGGCCCATATTTCTTCTTCTTCATCAGACTTGTCCTGTCAACAGCAGCAGCGTCCATCACCTTCGGCTTGGACTTGTATCGGAGACTCTTGCTCCATGAGGTAATTGGTCCAGGTATCATGGTATGTGTCATATTTGATCATTATAACTTTCAGATATATGCATCAGATTCCTTTCATTTCTGACGACTTCTTGGATCTTACACTAACCCACTTGACCATGGTTGGGGGGATTGACAGGGTACCCTAGCAAGCTTGTACCCATAGGTTTTGGTTAGCCATCAGGGGGGATTTTGAAGAGCCATCGTCTTCTCCCATCATATTATCATTTTTACATCTTATCTCCCACTCATCTATCCTATTGCCCTAGTCTGGACACTAGGATGACCTGTTCGTGGAGTTACACCTTATCTTGTGGGAAGAAGGGGCTAAAGGCCCAGGAGGTAAAAGCAGCTGGTAAGAGATAAAAGCCATGAAAAAGAAAACCTAGAGATGCCTCGCCCAGGGATCCCCGAGAAGGCAATAAAAAGCCTCTCAATAAGAAACAAGAGGGACCCGAAGAAAAATAACAAAACAAGACCTAGCCAAGAGGATGG